>CAJNOL010001985.1:0-21486 GCA_905250125.1 Rotaria sordida | reverse complement strand
CCCCCCCCCCCCCCCCCCGAAATTCCAAATCGCCCCTCCGGAGAAAAAATCCGGGATAAAACACTGTAACTTGTCTTTTATTTTGGTACATAGTATTCTAATCAAAACCCTAAAAGGATATGAGTTTGACTAAGTTATGGAATTTGTTTTTAGAGACATCTTCAAAAATTTTGAACAAAGTCTCTTCAAGATATATAGACTTTGTTCAAAACTTAAGCTAATAATAATTTCGTGTATTATATTTATTTTATCAATTTCAAATAGACAATAAGTGTTAGAGTTCAAACAAAAAAAAAAAATATGACGAACTTGACTCGAATTTGTAAGATTTGTTTGAACATTTGATTGTATAGCCGTAAAAAAGAAAGCATCTTTGATTAATTCATATAATAATATTGAATTAATTGAAGTTTTTTCTAATATATTATCATCATCATCTTGTTGTTGTTGTTGTAATAGATTATTTAATATTTTATTATTTTTTGATAAAATAATATGAAATAATAATAAAATAAAATCCATATGATTTATAAATTCATGCCAATTAATAATACATTGAGCAAATAAATTAAATTGTTTAATATGTACATAATTTGTTTGTTGTTGATTAAGATAAAAAAATAAATGATGTATTATAAAACGATCGTAATGAAAAAATTCTAAAAAACATTTATAACAAATTGAATCTTTTTTATTTGTTATATGTAAACAATATTTTGCTAAATTATAAATATTTATATTATAATTAGATAATTGTGAATAATTATCATTTGTAAAATTTCTATGATTAAAAAAACAATTTGAACATTGACTTAACCATTTTGTAATAATGTTCATTATACATTTTTTTTTCTATATATGAAGAGAAAAATAATTTCCGTTTTTTTTTTTTGTCTTTTGCGCTTTTTTAGATTTTTTTTTGTGAAAAGAAACGACGAATAAAATGGTATTTAATCAAATTATGTCTTATTTATTATATTTACTTGAACGTTCAAATTTCGATTTAATTTATTTATCATGGTTATGGAATTTATTTAGACCATTATGTATTGTATTATTAGCATTATTTATTTTACCAGCTATTATACTTATATTTATGTATTGTTCATCATTCTTTTGTTTAATTTATAAACATTGGAATAGGCTAAAAGTAGGTAAGTTTAAAATTTATATATAATTTTTAAAACAAAAAAAGTTTTTTTTCTAATTTTCTAGGCTGCTTATTCAGAAGATCTTTGGTATGGAGCAATAAAAACTTTAGCTGTCTTTTGGGAATTACAAGCCACTATATGGCATGGTAAGATATATTTCTAGTGTATTTCCATAAAAATTCATCCTTTTGTTTTAAAGGAATTCTATGGTTGGTGAATACAAAAAAAAAAAAAGCTTACGGAGACTAAATAGTCTTAAAGAGCTGATTACTTTTTGAACGTAGTTCTTTTTATCATATTCTACAAAATGATCATGTCTATCGATTAGTTTATGGTAGGATTAGACTTCTGACACCTTACTATAAATTAATCGATAATCATGATCATTTTGTAGAATATGAGAAATAACTACGTTCAAAAAGTAATCTGCTCTTTAAGACTATTTAGTCTTCAAAAAACTAAAATTTTTTTTAATCGCTAATATTCAAGTAGATATAAAAGCATGATCAATTATTTTAATTTCAAGCTTGATAGAGATGAGACTAGTTTATCGATATCTAGATCTGATTCTATCATTAGAAAATGATTAAAATTAATGCTTGCTGAAATAATCAGCTCTGTTTAAATATAAATCATAAGATAAAAATTTTGTTACTGAATACAAAATAATTTTTTTACTGTTTTTTATTCCTTAGGTTATGAAGTAGAAGGATTAGAAAATATTCCAACTCAGGGACCAGTTTTGATTGTTTTTTATCATGCTGCATTACCTATTGATTTCTATTATTTATTTGCTAAAATATGGCTCTATCGTAATCGACGTGTACGAGTTGTTGCTGATAAATTTGTTTTCAAAATTCCTGGTATGGTATTAATGATATTTTTAAATTAAAAATGACAAAAATTTTTTGTTTTATCTCTTCAAAGGACTTGCAAGCCTTCTTGAAGCACTTGAAATTCAACCAGCAACATCAGCTATGTGTAAATTAATGCTTGAAGAAGGTCATGTACTTGCTGTTGCACCTGGTTCGAAAAATAATTTAGTTATAAGATAATCTCTTTTTCTTTTTTGTTTTCTATTTAGGCGGTGTTCGAGAAGCTCTTTTTGGTGATAAGAATTATAATTTAATATGGAAAGAAAGAAAAGGTTTTGCTAAAGTTGCCATCGATGCTAAAGTTGTCAGTTAAATTGTTTTGTTTTTTTGATATTACAATAAAAGAATGTATTTTGTTTTTTTTATTTTTCTAGCCTATCATTCCAATGTTTACAAAAAATTGTCGAGAAGCTATACGTGCTATGACATTAGGTCGTCGTAAGTATATTATTATTTTGATTGAATAAAATAATATGTTAAATTTTTCGATTATTAAAAAAAAAAGAACAAATATTCATTTGATTACTTTAGAGAGCTGCGGGTTCATGTTTTTTTGGATCCGGGCCCCGGAAAAACTAAATTTTCAAACCCGGACCCGGCTGAGTCTAGACCCGATCCTCTTTTCACCAATATTTGACACCCTATGTGTACATGAACAGAAAAGGGAACACAATTTTAGCTCTTCATTGGCGACTTTAAAGGTCAAATGAGTGTAAAATTATTTCTGACTGTTTCTTTTTCAATTTTGTTAACTTCAATTTTTATTGTTATATATTTCCATTCATAACTTAATGCAGACTGGGTCTGACTTTCCTTTTAGGTTTAGACCTGGACCCGGACCCGGGTCTGGAAGGACCCGCAACTCTCTAGATTACTTGTATTTAAATGAGATAATTTATCAGGTTAATTAGATGTATTTGATATGATTGATCTTGATTATGGATCTAATAAGCGTAAAATGTTCAACTATCTTTGATTAATGATTTATTTTGTTATATTTATTCTTTCATGTAATAAAGTTTCTCTCTTGATTCTGTTTTGTTGGTATTATTCCCTAATGAGATCACAAAGAAAAAAGAAATGCGTCCGCAATCAAAAATTCTTTCTTTTTGTCATAGTAAAGAAATATACTTTTAATATAGGATAAATTGCATCTATTATATGATGAAATTCATTTGAATAGGTTTTGTTTTTTTTCGTATATTAAATTTTAGGATTTCTCAGTTATATTTATGAAAAAACTCGTTTACCACTTGTGCCTATTTATGGAATATTTCCAGTAAAATTAATGTAAAAATATATTAAGAAAAATTTTTTTTTTCGATCAAATGATTTATCTTATATGATTTAGTACTTATCTTGGTGAACCAATTCCTTATGATCCAGATGTAACACCTGAAGCTCTTGCTCATCGAGTAAATATTTGTTTTTGGATTTTTTTGTTTGTGAATAGAAATTAACACTACGAATATTCAGACGGACGGACATTAGATGAAAAATTGAAAATATACTTTTTAATAGTTTAAATAGAGTAACATATACTCTGATACATCCGTTATTTAATGATATAATATTCTTTGTTACTTTGTCGGCATTCGCCGAAAAATGCCACAACAAAACTATATATAATCTGAAACTACACCTTTCAATCTTTCGCTTTTATCTACTTGGATTTCGACAAAAAAAAAGTCATTTTTCTTGAACACCGAATTCTTTTACAGAAATATGAATTCAGTATAATGAGCTTGTACAATTTTTCACAACTACATGTTGAATTCGAACTCGATCAATAAAATTTTGGATTCGAACCTGATTGATTAGGTTTTTGTGGGAAGAGTCCATCGGGTTCAAAAATTCCTGAAGCCGGATTCGGTCGATTCAAAATTTTCAGACTTGGGTCCGACTGGATTTGGATCCAAATCGGACCCCGTAGGCTCTATGCGTGACACGGAGAACGAATATATAAACGAAAAAACGCTCTAATAACCGAATGAATAGTTCAAAAGTAATTCGAAAGAGTTCGGGCTTACTGAAATTACTTTTTAAGTAATTTATTAATTTTAGTTGGTTAATCATAGTAGTCGCAGGAAGTGTCGCTACTGGATAAAAAGTACATAAATTTCAATTCTTTTACCTGATATTTTTGACTACAAATAGAACTCGGTAAACTCTAATCGCAAGCACCAATCCGAAGTCGATAGACTTTTATACAAAGGATTTACGATGAGAACACTGGTTTTTCCTTTCCTAGAACCCAAACAAGGCTTTTTTCGACACTTTTCCAATTTTCCACTGTTTGAATACGCTAATCTTCATTTTCTTATTAATAAATAAAGATTCGCATGTCTATATTTTATCACAGATAGAGTAATTCAATTCGATGTAATCTTGAGGCGCGAAGAAGTCTTCATTATCTGAGACTATCTTAGCATAGATTTCTTCTCCATTAATAACTACGACCGTGAAATTTTCAAGATAAATGCTTAAAATTAACCAGGAATATGATGATTTTCATCAACTCTCATATGAAGATTACCCAAATGTTACTTCACATAAATCAGACAAATTAAAATTATTTGACATGAAATTATTATTGATGATCGAGATTGCGTTGAGTTATCGAATCATAGATCTCTAACGTCATGAGATTTGTTTTCTATATTGAGAGATTCTCATCTGAAGAAACAATCTATATTGACCTTCTAGCTCTTCCGTTTGAAGATCGATCAAGTCTTTGAGATCAAAGAGTTCAACATGTTCTATTTATAATCAAACGATGAATTTAAAGAATTACAGATTAAATAATTTTTATCTAGTAGCGGATATTTTTGTGACTACTCCTACCTAAATAACTAATTTTAATTAATAGGCAACATTTTTATGTAAGTCTATGCTAAAAAAAAACTTATTCAGAAAAATAATCCTTGTAAAGAATCAAAGTTAAATGAAACGTAGATACATTTCGTTTTACTTGAAATAGCGAATGAGAATTTTTCTTTTTCTGATTTGACTAATCATATTGATATTCGAGTGATCATAAGGCAATATTGACCAGAATATAAGGTCATTCTAAATTTAAAAAAAAATCATATGTCCGTCTGTTCTATTGCAACAAAAAAAAAATGTCTACTATAACCCGTTACTATTTTAATGATATTTTTTTTAGGTTAAAAAAGAAATTGAAACAATGATTGAAACTCATCAACGACGTCCGGGTAGTATAACACGAGCTTTCTTTGATCGATTTACTAATTCATCAAAAAACGAAAGTTAAACAAATGTTTTTCTTTTGTTCATGTTTTTTTTTTGTTTTTTTTTCTTTTATAATATAAATACCGGTGAAGAAAAAATATCTTCATTGTGTATTGTGTACATATACACTATTTAATATAATGAGACAAAAAAAAAAAAAAAAAAAAAATAAATAATCGAATTTATTGATCTACTTATATATTAAAAATAAACTTTCATCAAAAAGCAAAAAAAAATTTATTTCATCTCTATTTCAATAATTATAATGTATGAATATCAATTTTTAAATTTGGATGTGTAAAAGGTATGAACCATAATGTAACTAAATATGAGATAATTGTTGCTGCAAAATAAATAGAAAAAAATAAACGATCTATAACAAGACCTATAGCAAGCCATTGAAGACGTGAATAAAATATATTATTTGTACAAGATGATACTCTTTGACGTTCACGATGACGTTTAACAATT
Organism: Rotaria sordida; assembly: GCA_905250125.1. Taxonomy (NCBI): domain Eukaryota; kingdom Metazoa; phylum Rotifera; class Eurotatoria; order Philodinida; family Philodinidae; genus Rotaria; species Rotaria sordida. The sequence continues at coordinate 15,737 of CAJNOL010001985.1, read as the reverse complement.
AATTCCATTAAATTTTGATCAAAATTTGATCGACTATCATAACGTTGATTATATTGATTAAGAATATTTTCAATTAAATCACTTGAATTTTGTCGACGTTTTGTTTCAATAAGACATAATGTTGGTTCATCATCATCATTATCATATGTTGAACAATTTAATAATGAATGTTGATCATTTTGTATATTAATTTGTTGTTGTTGTTGTCGTACTAATAAAGTATTTGTTGTTGATGATGATGAACGTAATGGAGGTAAATATTTTGATCGTTCTCGTGTATAAAGTAATACTTGTTGTAATAATAAATTTTCAATCATATGTTCATAATTAATATCAAGTTCATTTTTATTAGATGTTACTGGTAATGGACTTGGTTCTAATGAAAGACCAAATGATGCTGATGAATCGGACTAAAATTTAAAACAAAAAAATTATTTTATAGCCTTTGACGAGTTGTTAGATTAATAGGAATGTCGAACTCAAATATCGTACTGATAAAAGTATCTATGTATTATAGTCACGTCTTTATTCTATCTTGAAGGAAATTCTTCTATTTTGTAATAGACACGATCAAAATTAGATTTCCATGAAAATTATTTTTGCGAAGTTTATTTTTTTTGTCTTTTTTCATAATTAATAATATATTATTGAATATAAAAACGTGACATCTTTTGTAAGTATAATATATTTTAGAGTAAACTAAAAAAAAAAAAATCATGTAAAGCTGATGAAATTAGAATGATTCTTATTCTGATTACGGCAATTCTATTTGAGTATATATCAAGAAAGATGTTAGAGTACTCTCTATAATATAAATCATATTATCAAAAAAATGTCAACTCTCACTTCTTCCAATGAACCGTACCAAATAGACTTGATTGTCATAATCAATCATAGAATAATTGAGTAAAGATCATGCTGACTTTCGTTTACTGTCTATTTTATCAACATATAAGAACTAATGTTTTCATCATGCGATCTAGTAATTTCACAATAAGCAAAAAAAAAGTCGAAAGATATATTACTAACGAGAAAAACAAAAATTATATAGTAATATTTATTCATCGCCTTTTCCCATTAAACAAATATGAACGAAAAAGAAAAAAAAAAAAAAGGAAATCGAAATTCTCCGATCGATATTAAATCTAATATATAATAATTTAACTACTAGCGAAAAAAAGAAATATTGTCAATTTCATATATGTATATATTAATAGAACTAAAATCCAAATCGATTTGTATAAGTTTGATATGGCATTGGTCTTGACATTGGTTGTACATCATCATATAATACACCTTTTGGTAAACAAATTGCAATACTACGTCCAGTAAATATTGTAGCAATAAAACTAATTAAAACATTAATACATGCCATAGTTAATTGTGCACTAGCAAGACCATATGAAATTGATTCAGTATTTGTACGTTGACCTGATTTACTTTTAGCTATCATTATTTGATAAAATTTTATAATAAATGAAAAATAAACAATTAAATACACAGCAAATAATGTTGAAAATAAACACATTATAAAAAAACTTAAAATTGAACCATAACTTCGACGTATACCAGCTAAAATTCCTATTATACCAGTTAATAATGTAAAAAGACCAAATATACTAGCTGCATATGTCCATGGCCACCAATGATTATAATAATTTGTTATTGTATAAAGATTATCATTGATATTTGTTGGACCATTAAAAATACGTGGATATTCAAGAATTTGTATTATAATACCAATAATTATTAAAAAACTTCCCAATATATATCCATGTGAACCCCAATTCTCCCATGAACGATTACGATTTATATTCATATTTGGATACATTTCTTTTTTTCAAATGACGTATAACAAAATAGTTCACACAAAGAAAAAGGAAGGTATAGACAATAATAAATATGTCTCGTGAAGTAAATTTTATTAACCGTTATGCATCATCGATTTTACTACATCTCATACAAAACATCCAATCGGATAGTTGAACTTTTCATTTATTTAAAAAACGAAAAACCTATATATATATATATATATATACACATTCTCTTACCTTTTGATTCAATATCGAGTTGACCTTGTCTTGCATATGAAGTAGTGGAGACATATACATAAGCGCAAATTTAATCAACCATTGAGGAGCACGATGTTTTTCTGATGTACACATAGCAGCCTGCTGATATACATTAGCAACAATAACAGCCATGATAACCGAAATTGACTATATAAGCGAAAATATAAATCAAAAAAAAAAAAAAAAAACGCATGATAATAATTTATTATACTTACTGTTAAACTCATAACAATTGTCAAATAGATACCTTAAAATATATAAAATTAAAATTTAGAAGATAAATTTTATTTCAAATTTACCTATAATAGGTACTGTATCAGATGTTGCTGGAACTTTTTCAGCTACCATAAGCATGAATACTGAAAATGCAACAAAACATGTTAAGCCAAGTGTCACTTTTTCACCAGAAGATGTTGGCAACCTTTAATTAATAAATTCATGTTTTCTTTTTATTCTGTTGAAGAAACAACTGACATAAATTTACTTACCAAAATGACATACATGTCAAACATGAAAGCATAGCACATGGGATTATTACATTAAATATGTAATACAATGGACGACGACGAATATGAACACCATAAACTAATTCTGAATATGTTCTATTATTTTTTGTTCTGAAAAAAAAAAAAAACAAGGATTGAATCGTATTAGGAGTTTTAATCTTGACATGAAAGATGTTCTTTTCTTGTAAATTCTTCGTATAATTTATATTTTGATAATATTTGATGTGAAAATGTCAGTATGAGAATCTTCTAGATTAATTTACTTTGAAGGCAGATTTTTTTTTTTTAAGGTAAAAAAGTATTAATTAAATTTTGATGTTCAAATGTTAAAACTCTTCTATGTTTTTGTAGATTAATTCGACAAAAAAATAAATAAATCAATATTTTTTTTTCCTTCATATTTTAATAATTATATTTTCTTTTAAACAAAATTCGATATTGATATCTTATATTAAATCAAAATAAAAACAAAAAACTACCTTTCAACATTTATAAAAAAGAAAAAAAAAAACTCTTATCTTAGAAACTAAATATAAACACATAAAAACTTTTTTCTTTCCTTATTCTATTTATAATATAATTAAGCAATTATTTCTTTAAGACAGCTTTGCACTCACTAGACCTAAGCCATTCTCTATTTTAAATTCTTAAATTAAAAAGAAAAACTTATAAATAACCTACCGCGATACAAGACCTTGTTTAACATCAAGTATAGCCCAACCACTATTTCTTATACTTTCAGATTGATATGAATCATTTGAATTTGCAACAAGTTCATAAGTAATTAATGATATATCATAAATCCATGATGCAAATTTTAAACCACATATTTGTCGATCAAATGGAAAATATTGAATATTTACTTTACATGTTGTACGTAATTTCATTAATACAGGAAAAACAACTTCACCTGTATGATAAACCATTACATATGGACCTTAAATTAAATAAACAATTAGAGAAAAAAAACAAAAATTGAAAAATCCCTATCAAATATATACCATTAACAACTCCTTGTGTTGGTGCTTGAGTTGAAAGATCAAATGCAGCATTATAAATATAACTATCAGGTAACCATATACGATGTGATGGTAAACGAATACCACGTATACCATCATGTTCAGTTTGATTCCAAGCAAGATTTTCATCAAACCATTTTTGTTCAATACGTACATTAGTTGTTAATATTTGTGTTTTTTCTTCCTAGAAAAAAAGAATCTATAGATTTATATAAATTTACTTTTTTCTTACAAGCTCAAATAATTGAGTAATTTCCATTCGAAATGAAACATTAACTACTGCTTGAGCTTGTAGTACTGGTCGTACTGATGGTTCATAATATTGTAATAATTTTCGTATAAGTTCTTGTTCAGTTGTACAAGCTATTTTATTTTTTTTTTTTGTTAATTGAAATAAAGAAAAAAAAATTTATGCAAAACAATTAATCTTACCAACATACGAAACAATAAACATGAACAAGAATATGACGAGATTTCTATTCATATAATTTACATTAGATTGACGAGCACAATAAGAAAAGAAATGACGAAGAGCATGATGAAAAAGATCGGCTGTCTGCGAACAATAGAATCTTATCTGAAATCACAAAAAAATTTTCTCTTTTCTTTCTCTCAAGATCATGCAAATATTCGTATTGGTTCTTTCTTTTATGATCACCATCATCATTCGCCATTTAGTGTTAGCATTTCTATCCATTTTCTCGATTGTATTTCTTTTCTCATAGACACGATCGACACTTCGATAGAACTGAAAGGAAAATGAGACAAACATCTGTCTTTACCTCGAAAGAAACAAGAAAAAAAGAAAGATTTATTATCCGACACCATCACTAATCTTGTTTATTGTCGTTCTATTTAAGCGAATAGCAAAAGAAAGTGTATGTTCGGCAAATTGCATTTCATCTATCTCAATCGCTTTGCTCGTATAGACATGCAATTGCGCTACTCACTGTGAAGCGCAACACACATGACACTGCCATTGACTAGATATATATATATATATATATGTATGCTTATATTGAAAGGTCTACATTGATGATAAAAATAAGGAGAAAAAAAATGATGACATCGACTTCTTAGATCAGAAAGTGAAGGATTTTCACTATCGTATGCATTCTTCTACTCAGCATGTTAATGCTAGAAAATGAAATAAAAATATCTTCACAACAGGGTCTTATATTCTAATTTAAATATTAAAGAAAAATTCTTATTTTATTTTTGCTAGATAGATGAAAATCAAAGTAATGTCAACATAATAGAAAGGTTAAAAAAATGATAGTGGAATAATTAGAGCATAAGAATTTTATTCTTCTTATAAATTATATATATATATATATATATATATTAAATATTCATTATATTAATTTATAAACTAAATTAAATTTTATGCATGGAAAGAGTATAACCACAGTTTTCTTTTTGAACAAAAAAGAATTTTTCTTTGAAAATAATTTTAAATTTTTGTGTTAATAATTTTGGTTTTAATTTATAAATTTCAAATCAATTGATTTATTATTTCATAAAATAATTTCGATTTAATTTTATATTCATGTCATCTAGCGACCTCATTCAAACAATCATTATGATTTGCTTTTGTTGTCCAACTACGTCATATCATTTCATGATATAACTATTAGCAATAACAAAGAAAATATATATTTAGATTAATTCTTTTAGATGAATTTTAATAGAGTATTTCGTTCATATTCATACCATCGTTTATGGTCTTCATTGAATTATATTCGTACAGTTTATACAGCAAAATCAGAAACATCACCTCTTCAAATTTATCGAAATAAAGTTGCAGTATATGAAGTTTGTTTATTAATCGATATTATTCAAGAAAAAAAAAATAGATGGAATTTTTTTTTTTTTGTTTTATAAATATTTAGTTCCGTGCTGATCCACGTCAGGAACAATTAATGATTATGCTTGATAAATTATATTATGATCTACAAACTTATATACCCGAATCAAGACATATTGAAACAACAACATATCCAGATGAAACAAAAACAAATTTCTTAACAAAATTAACAAATGTTTTTAAATTATCAAGTTCAACAAATGATTTTATTGAACGACCAAAATCATTGTATATCTATGGTAGTGCTGGTTGTGGCAAGGTATTCATAAATTATCTTCGTCTATGTTATTCATACTTATATGCATAGAACAGAGTCTTCTAATGGATATCTTCTTCGAATGTATGCCAATTAAAGAAAAACGACGAGTACATTTCAATAGTTTTATGCTTGAATTTCATAATCGTATGTTTTAAATGATAAATATTTTTTTTTGATGATCTACTATTTTTGTTTTCTTTAAAGGTATGCATCGAATTCGAAATAATAATGCAACTGCAAATGATAATCTTCTTGGTAGTGTTGTTGAAGAATTACTTGATGAAATATGGCTTTTATGTTTTGATGAATTTATGGTCTTAGATATTGGTGATGCTATGATTATAAAACGTTTATTTGAACATTTATTTGCTAAAGGTATGATTATGATTGCAACATCAAATCGTCCACCGGATGATCTTTATTATCGAGGATTAAATCGTGAATATTTTGTTCCATTTATACCATTTCTACATCGAATGTGTACAGTATATAATATGGATTCATCAACAGATTATCGTTTAATTGGTACTCAGGTATGATATAGTTTAGGGAAGAAAAAAAAAATTCTATTTTAAATTAAAATAAAATCATATTTTGAAACATATACTAAAGTGGACCGTAATAGTTTAAGACACCTTTATTTTTGAATTTTTTTCATCGAAGATGAGTAACTAGGTGAAATCTAAATAGTGATTTGGATAGCTCTTGAAATTCTCTATCGAATACAATATGTGTCAAATTTTCAAAAGAAACTTTATAAAGAGAATTTTCCAGAAAACTGTGTCAGGGAGATTTCAAGTCCTGGAGAATTTTGACAGAAAAATTTTTCAATATAAGCATCTGAAAGAACGGAAAATTCTGAACAAAATGAAGGGTTGCCCAGCTCTGTACGATATTCCATCACAAAGTTATAAGCATTAGAAAAAACGAAAAACGCTTTTTTTTCTAATGCTTGTAACTTTATAATGGAATATCGTACAGAGCTGGGCAACCCTTCATTTTGTTCAGAATTTTCTGCTCTTTCAGATGCTTACTACCAACGACAAAATGACTGCGAATCGTATTTTTGATGTAACTTTTGACAGAAACAAGATAGAGAGTTGCGGTTTTCACTATTGGAAAGAGGAAATTAAGACGTATTGAAGCATATGTTGTAGACTTTTTGACTTGGTTTTTCTAAAGTTTTCAATTGAACTTTTTTGTGAAATAACGTTCTTGATAGGACTACAAGGAATTTTCAACTATCTGACATATATTGAAAGCGACAATTGAAGATTTATAAAACTGTGCACCGCTTAGATTCTGAGTTTCAATCGTTCAGGAGTTATAAGTATTCTACTCGAAACTAGAAGCCGATTTTTCTAACAGTTTCTGTGAAAAATAAAACTTTTTTTCTGTTTGATAAAAACTGTTTTTTTTTCCACCCATTTTTGGAAAATGGACTTTAAAAGACTCAAAAAGCATATTTAGAAAAGTTTGTAAAATACGTTTCCATGCTTCTTTATCTCCGCTTTCCAACGGAGGAAACTACAACTCCCTATCTTGTTTCTATCAAAAATGCGATTCGCAGTCAATTTGTCGTTGGTAGTTATATTGAAAAATCTTTCTGTCAAAATCCTCTAACACGGTTTTCTGAAAAACTCTCTTCACAAAGTTTCTTTTAGAAATTTGATACATATTGTATTTGATAGAGAATTTCAAAAGCTATCGAAATCACTATTTAGATTTGACCTAGCTACTCATCTTCAATGAAAAATTTCAAAAATAAAAATGTCTTAAATTTTTGCAGTCCATTTTATATGCCAGTTAATACCTAGCAGTAATTCAGTAGATTTCGTGTTTAGTTAATCATGAGAATAGCGTATGGAAGTGCTGATTATGACATTGATATAGTTAAAATTGAATTTATTGTGAATTTGATTTTTTTTTTCGTAGTTATGTTGTTATTTTATCTGTATAGAACTGAAAACCTATTTATCATCAATTATTTGTTTTTCTTTTTTTTGGAAAAATGAGTCATTTCGAAAGGTTATATATAGTTAGACATTTGCAAAGGTGGGTATTTTTTGAATTGAAATCAGATCTTTCATTTTCGGAATTGTCAGTCTTCTGTTTATTTTTATAATATGAAAGCATTGGTTCTGATTCTGATTCGAAACATGTCATTCCTATTGTTCATATCTCGTCTCGAACGAAGATTCTAACAAAAGCTGTAGACTTCTATCGATAGGAAGTTATGTAAAAAATGATTGTAGAATGTTTCTTTTTTGACTAGATATTAGTTCTAAAAACATTTTTAGCATGAAGATTATGTTATTTACAAGTTTATATCAAAAATGACACAAAGTGTCATGAAAAATGCTGTTTTCACATCTATAATCAAGTTGATATTTAAACGATTGATATTCTACCGCGATATATCGATAGTTGTTCTTCAACAACGTTTCCAATTCATAAATCTTAGACAAGAAATGATTAAAAAAAAAAATTTTTTTTTTTCTTTATAAAGTTTTAGCTTATTTTAAAGATACCTACTTCATGTTCGGGAACTATCTTAATCCAATGCTTTTTTACTTCAAATCAACAGTTGCTATGAATAAATCAAAAATGTCTCAATAGAGAATAAAGAGTAATTATGTGTATGAAGTAGACATTCGTAAATGTTGATTGTCAACTTTTAAATTCAATCGAAGAGAAAAGATAGAATACAGAAATATTGGGCAACATTCTAACTTTAGATTTTAATATCTATAAACATATGCTAAGTTTTTACATACTCAGAAACATATGCAATTTTTCTAATGATTAATAAAATGAAATAGAAAACAAAAATGTTTTTGTTTATAGGGACATGTTCAAACAGTATTCGATGCTAATCGACCTGAAACAACATCTGAATTAGATTCACTTTGTACTCGTCTTATTGCTCCATTTGAACCTAAAACAGCAACACTTGATGTTAACGGTCGAAATATAAAAATTCCGTGGCAAGCACGAGGTGTTGTTAAATTTTCTTTTGATGAATTATGTGGTCAAGAATATTTTTCAGCTGATTATATAGCTATTGCATCAAAATATCATACATTAATATTAACTGATATACCACATTTAAGTATTGAAAAACGTGATCGTATACGTCGTTTTATAATTCTTATTGATGAATTATATAATTATAATACAAAATTAATTATTTCAATGTTTGTTTCTACAGTTAAAGATATATTTAATCCATTAAAAGATGATCCAAAATTAAAACGTGAAGATCTTCTTACAATGGATGAATTTCATTCATTTGATAGAACTATATCACGTCTTATTGAAATGCAATCAAAAGAATATTTATCAAAACCTAAACGATTTATTAATACGGAAAAATTCGTAGATGAATGGTTACAATTACAATGATATATTTTCACATATATCTTTTTCTTTGGGGAGGATTTATTATCAACAAAAAAATTTATTTTTTTATAAAATTTGAAACCTGTAAACCTTTTAGTTTTAAAAGAGAAATTAACCTAGTGAATGTATGATATATGTTCTCTTGTGATAAAAAAAAACAAAACATACCATGCATAGAAAGAAGTGGTTGTCATTACATTCATATTCATCTTGATCATGTTTTTGAGATGCAATAAAAATAATATCTTACTCATGTATTAAAAAAAGCTTATAGAATAATTTTTGGATGATAAAAAGACAGAACCATTGGGTCAAACTGTTCGAAAACGATGATATATTATAGGACCAAGTTAATAGTCTTGGCTAAGTAAAATTTGTTGATTATTATGTGATGTTATATTAATAATTCTGTTAGTAAACGTGAAATTTTAGATAACATTACAAGTTGATAATTTTCTCAATGAATTATCGTTGTCTATAATTCTTGAATAGTCTATGAGAATAAAAAAAAAAAAAAAAAAAAAAATGAATGTATTCAATGAAGAATAGAATAGAAATGATAATAACTATAATTGATTTATTTCAACGGGAAATAAAATAAAAGAACTACAGTACTTTTGTCTCATTGAAAGACAAAACTCTTATCGTCTTTTGTTACATTTTCTTTACGACTAATAATTTAAATTGATTATACTTAAATATGAAACAATGTTGATATAATAAAAAACTATTTCACTAATACAAATCTTCTTGTATAAAAAAAACAAAAAAGCTTGTCAGTATAGCCTCATCGGAATTGAACCGTGGAATTTACATGCCTATTTTTTGTTTAACTTCATTGTACTATTCAGGTCAATGATTACGGAGACATGATTCATAGATTTCTAGTGAAAGCCTGTTAGAAAGGCGTCGTTTTCGGCCGAGAAATGGTAGGAACTGATTCTACTTCAAACTTTCTATCATTTTTCGATCAAAACCAAACATATTTCATGCATCTGAGTAATATAAAATATTTTTAAAAGTATAAAATTTCTAATTGATACTAATTAGTAGTCATAATGAAATTTTCGTGAATGACATGTTGTTCTGCAGTCTTCGATATTGTTTATCACTCGCTCAGGATCGTTAAAATACAACATACAGTTTTTGTTTTGCAACTTGATTTTTAATGATGATTAGCGCTCATAAAAAGATTATCATTAATTATCTCTTGAACTACAGTAAATATCATTGAAAGTATACATACAAAAAATTCCTATCAAATCATCTTGAGATTGATGATAACATTGAATGTAATTATTGTTACGACAAGGTAAATAAGTCATAAATGATATTTGACTTGACAATAACGATAAATAAATATTTGCAATTTGACTATTTTCGTTATTTGTATTTAATTCAAAATATCGAATAATGATGTTTATAATGTATCAATAGAAGTATTAAAAGAAAAGTTTACATTTTAACTTTTCATTCTCTTTTTTGTTTTTTATTATGGTAGTTTGATGCTCTTTTATTGGATATTATATTAAATAATTATTTCGTGTAAAAGATATTTTACAAGCAATTTTTTGTATGTGTTATATTTTGTTTTTTTGCCTTCTATAAAAACTTATGACAAACAACTACGACTATCTAATTTTAGAAATCGTGATATAATATATCATTAACAGAAAAAACAATAAATGAAAATGAGCTATCGAGGTAGCATATATTTCCATCATATTTGACATTACTGTCAGCGATAAAGATTTGTTATTATATTGTCTCTATTTTGAAGACACAATCGAGCCAATCAGAATATAATGATATTCAAAAACAATGTATTTTGCTTGCTGTGAGCAATAATAAATTTTCAATAGTAATCTAAAAGTAAAAAGATAATGAGTTTTCACGGTAAGAAGTAGCAGGTTATCCTTCCTCATCAGTTTGTAGAGATAATCATTGAAACTATTTATTTGATTGAGAATAGCACAGCTACGCAAAATATAATTCATTATTTGTGATTCATAAAATTTCACATGTTCAGCTCTTCTTGTTTGCTAAGAATCAAAAAATGACCTGAGAAAAAAGAACAAATATTTTTTTCTATTCATGTCAACGAGTTAGTTATGCTCTAATATTATCTTCACATTAGAAGAGAGACATTTTTTCTTAGCAGTTCTTCACAATTAGTAGTATGTCAAAATAGTTCTCCAATGAATAATTCTACGGATGACATAGTATTCGTTCCAATGATGGAAAATGGACGATTACTTAAATTAGTGATCTTTCCTATTGTTCAAGTACCTTCGTGTCTATGTGCAATCTTTCTTATCTATTACTTGATAATCAATCCACGTTTGCGCCAATCATTGTCCAATCATACTATTCTTCTCTTATTAGTAATAAGTCTTATCTGCAATACGAATATTTTGGGAATTCTCGAAGATTATTGGCGTCGTTCATATACTTGGCCATCATCGGATTTATTCTGTTCCTATGCTAATATTTCTTTTTATAGTATTAATACTAGTAACTTGCTAATCATGGCTTTTGCTTCTATCGAACGACACATTCTTATTTTTCACACATATCTCACTAATTCACCAGTAAAACGATTCTTATTCCATTATGTTCCGATGATTTTGATTCCACTCTATGCATTGTTTTTCTACATCGGAGCTATTACTATCTATCCTTGTGAAAGTATATATGATTATTCTCAGCGTTTCTGTCTTTGGCCATGTTTTTATAATGATAGAATACTTCCAGCTATTGAAGCAATTGTCAATCTTGGATTACCATTTGTAATCATACCGATTGCATCTATTTCACTCTTCATACGAGTTCTCTGGCAAAAACATTCGATGCAATTACAAGCCTACAAATGGAAGCGTGATCGAAAGATGACATTACAATTATTATCGATTACACTTCTGTATCTCGTTTTCTGGATGCCGTTAAACATGACGTTAGTAATCAATGCATTTTGGTTACCAGATTTTCTAATCGAAGAACAAGTGAACTACATTTATTTAATGCCATTTATCGTCCAATTGCTTTATCCATTCATCGCACTCTTATCGTATCCTGAATTGTTGCAAAAGAATCGACGAATATTAATGAATGCAGTGACAGCTGGTCATAGTGTTCAACCTGATCTTATCAGGCTTACTCGTATTCAAAATAACAATTGACTTTCAATTTGGATGTGGGTGTAGGGTGTCTCTTAAATGACACCTGTACCTACAAATTTCGAACTTTAAAGTTCAATTGTCCTATTTTTTGTTCTTTATTCTTATTTTTATGTTTACCCATTATATCTATTTTTTATTCAGTGCTTAAATATGTAATGTAGAGGCCTGATGAGTGTTTATATATTATTATATTGAAACTTTTTATTCCTCAAATATTTCGAGTGTGGATAAGTCAAAAAAATCATGACGTGTTTCGACTATGGATACAACGGTAGCGCGAAGATGATATCATTAACCAATTGTTGAGGTTTCGTGTAAAAAAGAAAGTAGACAAAAAACCAACTTTTTAGTACTTTCAAAAGGTTTTTTAATCGCTTAGAAAAGCTTTTTACCGTTTGTTAGATGGCGGCGTACAAGTAATTTCTTCTTTCTTTTCTTTCTGCTTGATATCTTTACCCGTGTATATTGTATCTATATTTTCTGTCATTGTTGTGAGCTTGAGTACAAATAGTTTTCTTTCGTTCTTTTTTTATTTATTTATTATACATTATTCTATTTAATACTGTCTAGCGAGTTTCTATCTTTGCACAAAATTTTAGTTCGTTCTATAAAATTCTGTAAACTCTTTCTGTTTCTAACTTGTAGTATATATATATCGTTCGAGTAACAAAAGATAAGAATAAGAACGAATCAAAAATATTCTTGCTTGGATAAGGTGATATAATGACTCATGGGATTTTCCTCTGGATCGTCACTGTAAAGATGTGCTGGAATTTTTTTACTTTTATTTTTCCTTTCTTGATATGTTTTTTTCCAAATCATATTGGAACATTTCCATTCTTACATTGTATCTGTATATAAAGAGAATTCATTCATGTTATACGCACATATATTTTAGTTAGGAATAAACTATATTCGTTGTTTTTTGGTTTTCTCAATATCGGACTTGTCATTAAGACGTAATAGATAACAACCAATCTCACACGTTTTCACTATGACTGCTTTGAGAAAACGACATTTGAATGAGGAAGAAATTAGCAAAATTATGAAACGGTTTTGTTTTTGCTAACATACACATGTATTTTCTTTAAGAAAAAAAATAAAAATCATATTTAAACATTACTTTCAGAAACTTTGATTTTTTCACAAAAAAAGGCGGAAGCTAAAGGATTAAACAGGAAGAAGTACTTATAAATGAATCTTTTAAAGTATTTTTTTTTACACTTTTTGACTAAAAATTACTATTAAGTTATACTGAAAGAGTGAAAAAGTAATAAAATTCACTGGATAAAGTAGAAAATAGTAAAAAAAAAATTTAATTTATTTTGCTCTAATAATTTTAAAACACACTTTCAGTATAACTTAATAGTACTTTTTAGTTAAAAAGTATGAAAAGTACTTAAAAATATTCGCTTATAAGTGCTTTTTCTTGTCTAAAAAAAAACTTTTGAAAGTACTAAAAAGTTGGCTTTTGCCTGCTTTTTTTTACATGGGTGAAGACTCATAGATTTCTAACTCTCTCACATTTCTTTCATAGTTTCGCAATTTGAAAATAGTGTTAATCTAGATACTACGACTAAAACTGAATAACAAAAATCCCATCAAGACTATAATCTCATCACAAAATATGCTAATGATAAGTGCCGAGAAAAACAACATAAAAAATCGACTTCAGGCAACCATAGATGTCAGGATATTTTCTATAATCCAAATGCATCAAAATAATCATCTAATCGAATTCTATAAGGACTGAAATTTTCACATTGATAAAAGATACTTAATTTAAACCTGGTGGAAACCCTATATGGAAATATCTTTGAAACACAGGCATGTATTGTTGACTGCACATGTCGACATTGGTTTAAAAATGTGAAAGTGATTTCATTGTTTCTTCATGAGCACAATACACTGTTGTCTTTTGCTTTGTTTTTCGATTCTTGAAAAAAGTATGCAGCGTGGTAAACAGATGATTCATACTTCTGATTGCTTGATGTCATGAAAATGTCGATGTTCTTCTCTTTCATCGAAACCGACAACGTCAATTTTTCCAACCTTCTTCATTCTACCCATCGAAATGTCTTTCAACACGAAATTTTCCTACCTACCCACTATAGGAAAATTCTGCAGTCCCACTGTGTCTTTTTCCCAATGTAAAGGGACACATCGATTGAACTTCATTCTTATAAACGACAGCTATATAAAAATACCACACATTAAGTAATTGAAAATACTTTTCTTTAAAAAACCCAGATAATAATGTCATCAATGAATTCATTATATGTCGTTTGCAAGAATAATGATATAGATCGCGTACGTGAACTTCTACAAACTTTGACCGCGGATGAATTGAATGAGCAAGGTCCTAATAATCGTACAGCTTTACATATCGCTGCATTGTATGGACATGCGGAGGTATTAGAACTTTTATTGACACATAAAAGTATTAATCAATCGATCAAAAATCAATGGGGATGCGTTGCCAAAGATGAAGCTCCTGCTCACTTAAAGTTTTTATTTGATAAAATACCAACAATAGACAAGACTGATACCATCAACGAATATAATGATTGTGTCGAAGAATCAATCGAATGGTTTGATACATATAAACACGCCTATCGAATTGCTTATGAGAATCATACTCATTTGCAGCAATGGTTAACTAAAGTACCCTTCGCTAGGCTAGTAGAAGAAATTCATGCTGGCTATATTGACAAAATTGATTTTGGTTCTGATCAAATTGATCAGAAACTTTTAATCAAAAATTACATGAAGCAAGCCATGGAAAATAATGATCCAACACCGCTTGTTCGTGCCTACACGGAAAAGACACGTTTCGTTACCAAACTAAACGAAGATTTAGCTAACTGTGGATCCGATTTTCGGTTCGAGATAAGTTTCGCAATGAGCACTACAGTTTATCGTGATAATGATCCACCAAAAGGCTTTGGTCAATACATTTTCGTTGCCATTCTCAGTCATCATCCGCAACTACAACAGTATCGTCATTACATTGGGACAACCTATCGTGGTATGAATGTGAAAAACTCAGATTTAGATCAATATGAAGAAGGTAAATCTATCCTGACGCGAACATTTTTGTCTACGTCAACTGATCAAGCCGTCGCGCAGAATTTTCTAATAAATCACTCTCACAATCTAGAGTCGAATCATCAAGTCATATGTACCTATCATATTCGAAATCCATGTCAAGCCATTGATGTACACACCATATCCACGTACCCGAATGAGAACGAAATCCTCATTATTCCATTCACTACATTCAAAATTACTAGTATCAAGAAGAATCTCGATGGTATAAATTATATCGAACTCGACGAGTGTGGTATCAATAATGCTTAATCAATTTTTGATTGTAGAGAATGATTTTGTATTTTTTCCTATGGCAGAGAAAATAAAAAGTCTCTTGAGCATG
>CAJNOL010001984.1:38324-49542 GCA_905250125.1 Rotaria sordida | reverse complement strand
CGAATATGTACCATTTTTCTCACGGACAATACAAACACCTCCATTGTTAGTAACCAGCGACTGGACTTGAGTTTTTGTGTTATCTTCTTTCCCATATTCTTGACACTCACACCACCACATAGACTTGATACTCATCCCACTTGCACCCTAATAACCAACTGAAATGGTTACCAGAGTGTGGGTCGCGCGAAATGAGTGTCAGATGTGGGTGTACATTAAGATAAAATGTGTCCGAGTTAGAATATGTTGTGTAATGATTTATCTTATCCTGTCTGTTAAGTATTCATTCACTGTTCTCATTGCTACATATAACTAACTCCATTGAACATAACGACGAATTTATTCATTTTCACATGTTCTTTTTCTTTCTAGATAATTTTTCGATTAGGCATCAGTCGATAACCCGCGGAGAGATTGATCTAGAATGGAACTGCTTCGAAGTAGTCTGATCATGATCCAATCGACTTGATCTTGAGATTTAATCGTCTAAGTCTTCAAGACTAAGTATCATCAATTCGAATCACGTTTTCAGAATATATGCGACAAATTTTATTTTATTGTGTGCCAGTGGTTGTGCGAAAGAAAATAATACCAAACTAGTAACAGTCTCGTTCTTGCCTTTTCTTATGCATTATACTTCAGTTGACACATAAGTAATACGATGTTATAGCTATGCCGTAATAATATACCCTAACAGTATCATCATCATCATCATCATTTGTTTATGTATCGAGCTTGAGAGAATACCCTATAGATTTGAAATAAGAAAAAGTTGTTACGGCTAGAGATAAAATCTATTCATTACGATTAGGTCAATTCTAAAATTTTATTCTATAATATAATTGCCTTATTTGTAGTCGTAAGTTGGATGAATCCTGATAACATCTATACAATATACTATCTTACTGTCGTTTTATGACACTTTCAAGTAATAAAACATTTCATTTTTTTTTCTCAGTAAATATGATGAATTTACAATACTACACGTACGACTGCGGCATGCGTATATTTACTTACTGAGAAGCGAAATTGATGTGAAAAGAATGCCATTTAACTGTATTTTTTTATCACAAAAAAACGAGCTGAAAGCATCGAATAGCTGTTCACATCTGTATATTTTAGGAACCTTGTATATATTAAAATCGTTAGTAGACTGTTTCATGACTCAGACTCACCTGAATTTCGAAGCAACTCCAAAGATATCAGCGACACAATTTTCATATGTGTTAAATCTTTCTGTAGGTAAATATACAGATATGCAACTTACACAGGTATTGTTGACTTATTCTATTCGATACAAACATGCTTATCTTGCCATTCGAAATCATTATAAAAGAAAATGAATGTATGACAACAAATAAAGTATTCTTATCATATATCCTTCAAATGATGACTAAAATACCAATGAATGCAGTGATATCCATGAAGAGAAGAATCTCAATTTCACAACTACACGGCATATCTTTGGAGAGCTCTGAACTTTATCATAACATATTTTGAAGAGAAAAAGAATGCAATTACGTCTTTTTTAATGCTAAAAATGAAATTTTCTTTCCATATCTCTAATCTAGGTAAAAATATTGAAATAGCAGAACGATGCAAGATTCTATGAGAAAAAAAGCTTCGAATCTGAGAATTTTCGCAGATAAATGTTTCATGAATATCATCGAAACAGTAAAACAGATAAGTGCTTGTAAATTAGTCACAAGTAATGAAAAATAATATTCATCGAAAGTTTATATGCTTTAACGGAAATATCCAAGAAGTAATCATCTCGAGAACTTACTGAGCCATTTCCTTTGAATGCTGTTGAATTAATCATTCAAAAACTATAATGATTGAGTATATAACTTCATATTCGATCATGGTGTAGGTATATATCTCTCATTCATACACATCCACACCCACACCCATACACCCTTTTTAATGAATTATCAATCAAAATACATATGTTTATCAATTTTAGTTCGAATAAATCAATCAAAACAACCAAACTTTTCTTGTTTAATCGATTTAGATTTATGCTTAATATAAATTCAAGAGAAAATAAGCGAAAATTTTTACTCCAAGATTCTAGTAAAACAATCCTTGAGAACATTTTAAATATTCAAGTCTATTCTCGATCTGTATTACAGTGTATTAGTCAGTGTTCAATCTATGTGAGTCAATTCGAGAATACATCCGAAATATATGATTATATACTCTAGACCTTGAATACAAGTGAAGTACAAAGGAGTGTTTTTGCCCTATAGTCAAATCGACTTGCATAGGTAGGACTTGGGCTAATGTACTATAACAAAGGTCAAGAGTAAATTTGAAATATCTAAAGTGTTCTCAAGGATAATTTGACTAGAGTCTTAGAGTACAAGATTTTTGCTTTTCCCTCATATATAAGTTGCTTGAATCTTGATTAAGTAAGCTATTGTCGTAAATTCGAACATGTGATCCTTAGGTTCTTTTCCATATCCTTTCAAAACGAAACAAATCATCTTCATTCATAAAGGTAAAGGAGAACCAGAGTCGTTCTGTCGCCATAGTTCGAGAACACGCCATTCACTCTGTTCATTTCGTGCCCAAAAACTGATTTTCCACGTATCTATCGGTATATGACGTTCAGCTGCATACGCATTCATTGTTGCTTGATAATCCAAAACCCAGTAAGTAGTTCTTGTATTGAATCCAGGATTGTTTGCCAAGAAGTTTGGATTAATTGCTTGCAATAAATCGTTTCGGAATTTATCTGAATTTTGATTGAAAGAAGGAAGAAACATTGCATAACTTTTCGGTTTTCGAAAGACAACCTCAACATCACGAAAACCATACAGCAAACGGAGATAAATATGCGTAGAAAAATATCTTATCGCTCCAGGAAAAAGATATTTGAATAAAATACAATCAATGAATAAGTTTATAATATTCCACATTTCATCTGAGAAGATTAAACTTGCATTATTTTGCTCTGCTTGAGTGGTGTTTAAAAGAAGGTTGGGACACCGCCAAAATAAACTGATAGTAAAGCGCCAGAGTAAAAAGATAAGTTCGGCGGAGCGAAAAATAGCGGGACATAGAAATACGGCACGTTTCCTTTCTTTTGATGTGTAATCAAGATGCGATATCCAACATTCAACGGTTGGATCCAGACGGTCGAGAAACAAAGCGATGCGCGGAGCCACAGGTCTCATCAATGAATATATGCTTGTATCCATAAGAAAAAAGCAATCAAATAACTGAATCAAAAACTATTTACTATAACTCTTCGATCGTGGCTGTATAATTTGATATTACCAAAATAATTTTAAAAGCATAAACATCGAACGAGTCAGAAATTTTCTTTTTCGACTGACGTAATCATTAACTGCCTATGATTAATAATAAAAAAACTTCATTGGTTGACAATATTACCAATATGACACCCCATTAACGATTATGTACAATATTCAATTCAATAGTAAAATTGAGGAAAATATTATATGATTGACTAATATTTAGAATTCTCGTACAAATATTTCATCCTGACAACTCTCACATAAGGGTTCGTATTTTTCTTCTCAATTAATGAAGTAGTGGAAATAAAAAGTTACATCCAATTAGTCATTAGAAGATGATGTCATATCATGTGTCTTTTATGAATCATTTTTACCTTGTTGGTTTTTTCCAACCGGTAGTATATTCTGATTACACTATAAAAGAAGCTATTGAGGCAATCCATGTGGGATTAAAATGTGAAACACGATGTGATCATCATTGTTAATCCCCTTTCCGAGCCGATCTTTTTATGTATATTGAAGCATATTTCTTCGTCATTGCTTACTTTAGAGTATAGAACTTCTAGAGGGGAACTCCATATATGTTCTAATCAGATGCTAGTTATACATGATCCACAATAGTCCCTTGAAGCCGTCTATCACTGTCCGTTATGCCCTCCGCAACCTGTCTATGGTGCGGGTGTGAGTGTTTGATTGAAATACACCCTCATCCACCCACACCCGCACCCAGTTCTTAAGAAAGGGCGGAGGCGTAAAGAAAAAAAAGGAAATATAGAAAAGTAAGCGAACAGAGTGCTAAATTATTACAGATATAATAGATAGTGAGAGAAATAAAATGAATGAAGGAGAAAATACAACGGTAGAGGCTTAAGCAGTGTAATAATAGGATTGACAAGAATAGTACTCGCCATATTAGTACTATTAGAGTTTTGATTGTACTGCACCTGGTAGATACGATGATTTCCATCTTCAGTAAATAACAAACTACCATCGTTTAAAACAAGTAATCCAACTGGACGTCCAAATGTATCAGGACCCTCAGGATTTGTTAAAAATCCATAAACAAACTTTTCATAATAACCTAATGGTCGATTGGTAATATTATCGGATGGAATAAAAACAATATCAAAACCAACTCCACTACTTCTACTCAATGAACCATGAAATGTTACAAAAGCACCATTTCTATATCGACTAGGAAACTGATTACCTGTATAAAATCGAGTATCAAGTGGAGTAGAATGAGCTTGAAAAAGAACATCAGGTGTCTTCGTAATTGATACTAAATCAGGTCGTTCACTTGTTCCATTAGAGAAACATCTCCTTGGATCAGTTAAATTCGAACTCATATAAGCATATGGCCATCCATAAAAATCATTTTGTTGAATATGTGTAAAATAATCAGGTACAAGATCATCACCAACACCATCTCTTTCATTACATGTTGGATATAGATTATTAGTAATTGGATGAAAAGTTAAACCAACAGGATTTCGAATACCATAAACAAATGTTGTTTGATTGCTACCATCGATATTAACTTGTTGCACAGAAGCTTGAGGTAATGGTTCTACGTCGACATTAGATCCCGAACCAATAGTAACAAATATTTGATTATTATTTGGTGAAACGAGAACAGTTCATGTCCAATGAAAATCTGAAGGATAAGTCATTACTATTTCACCTGTGCCTGTAATATTTCGACTTCCAAATGTCCACAGATATCGTCGAGTAATATCTTGATTACCAACATAAAAATATCCATTGACGAAAGCCATACCAAATGGAAAATTAAGTCCATTCGATGTATCAGCAAATGTTAAACGCTGATCTGGATAACCATCATTATTATTATCAATTAGACAAGAGATTCGATTAGCAATTGTTTCACTAACAAGAATATCACCAGAGGGTGTATAAATTAGATATCGGGGTGATGAAAGACCACTCATATATAATTTCACGGTGAATCCATCAGGAACGTATAAGAGAGGATTTTCAGGTACGGGGTATACTCGAGCTTCTTTCACAACATGTGGCGTAGCATAGGGTTCCGGAAGATCAGCAACTGTTATATGAATCGATTGTGGAACAAATGTTATATTCGTACCATTTGTTTGATGAAGAGCCGGCAAAATAAGTGATAAAAAGACTGATTTTACGAAGGACGAAAACATATTTTGTTATTTTTCAATTATCAAATTGTCACTGGTCCGTTCAGTCAATTGTGAAATGCAATATTATTTATATACCGATAACTGGCATGCAAGATATCAAGAAACATAGATCATAAAATCATTTCGAGGACTATTTGTGACGGCGATTTACAATCCTTTTTTACACTTGTTTGCCTCCGGGACTCAATAAATATTTATACTATCTTCACTCTATATATATTGTCCAAAAGCAATAATTATACAATATATGTTATACATAGAGTATAAGTGTATCTAATTCGTTGAGTTATAAATGGGCTCTCGATAGAGTATAAAATATTAACAACATCTTTTTTTTTATAACCGTAGAGGATATATAAAGTACAGATAAATTATTTGGATAAAGAAACTTTTAATAGAGCTCTATCCATCAAAGCAAGCGAGTATTTTATTATAAGAAGCAATGCAGATGAATAAATTTCGACAATACTATGTGGATTTATGTTGCTGCACGGTAAAGATAAAAGTAAACCATAAACAAATAACTCAATCAAGATGAAGAAGAATATTTTCCTTTTCCACTACAGAAAAAAATTAATCACTATCAGAAAACTTTCCTGTATCAGCATTATTTTCTAAGTCTTATTTCATAAAAGATTGTATTCAAGATGAATAAATATTTAATTAACTTCTAATCTTGAATATGCAGATGTTCTTGTTTAATACAATCTAAGCTAAAAAGACATCTCTTTAAATGAAATTTTCGAAAATTCATAATCACGTTAGTAAGCAGAAGCAGAAAAAAATTATTTTATTTATAAATTATAATTCGAATTAGACTATCCTAGAAGCGCGACAGAATAGCAAAAAAAGGAAAACTTATATCAGTTGTGGATGACAATTTCACGAAAAAGACTGCGATCATGCATTTTATGTAAGCATTCATATCGCCACCCTCTACGCCATGTCCAACTCTGCTTTCCCTGAACCTCATTTAATTATTGTGCCTTATGTTACTTCCTCTTACCTTCATTTTCGCTATTAAAATAGTTTACCATTAGTGACAGAGTACTAGATTAATTCAGTGGTGTATTTAGAAATATTCACAGTTCACATCTACAATTGAACTTTGTATTCAAAAAGGATTTATGACGACAATAAATGTTCTTATAGTTAGGATTTATTATTCTGTGTTACTATGCTCAACTCACACATACATTTCTCGATAAAGCTTTCAAATCAAAAATATTAAGTTGTTAGAATTATAAAAATGACAGTATTTATATCATACGTGAAAGTCAAATGATTCTAATCAAAACTTTCAATGTGTTTTTTATATTCTTCTAGAGTGTACATTATCATTGGATCGCAACATTCAAGTTTGATATCTGCATTTGTATGTTCTTTAATTATATGGAACCAAAACTCTTTGAAATCATAATTAACTGCTTCTAATTGACATGTTTGATAAGGACAACGATTTATCTTGTCACATGTAATGCAGATTTGTTTTCGAGTCGATCCTAATGACTCGTAAACTATTGTAGTAGACTGCGCTTTAGGACATTGCAAAATAACTGGATCAGTAAAAAATTCTTCTATAGTCCTGTTAGATAATTTCACTTGTGTATGTTCGTTTTGAAAATGTTCGTAATGATCATCAGCACACATAAATTCTTTCTGACACTGTAAACAATAATATGATATACGTATAAATGTTCGCTTCGATGATCTTTTATTCGTCTGTTCTTGGAGCATTTCAATTTCATTGTCAAAATTGTTCGATGACATAGAACTCGTTGGTGTTATGAAATCTAAATGATCAATATTTAAACGATTCGAACAATTATTAATAACATCGAACTCCATGGAACATTTTGAACTATTCAAAGATACACCGGAAGGGTATATCACGTCTTTTAAGATTTCTGGTTGTTCTTGTGTCTGTTTTGTGTTACTATCAACATATTCCGATATTTTAGATGGCAAAGTATGAATGCATTTAGTATGTTTGCTGTTATTATGATTCGAAAGATCAGTAATTGTTTTGAATGTATTCGAGCATTGAGAACAGTTGAATAATGCTTTGATAGTATTAATGGTATCTTTTTCGATTTTTATTCTTTCTCGCGCATTTGTTATTTGATTATTCAGAGCGTCTGATGGATCATTATCCATGAATAGGATAGTTTTGGCATGTTTATTAACGAAGTGAGATATTTGATGGTTATAGGATCTTAATTTCTTTCCACATTCCAAACAATAACGTGAATTGTGCAAAGGATTCACTGAAATATCGAACTTATTCGTTTTTTTTATCATATAATAAGTTAAACTTACTCATTGGTTCCGATGATATATAAATATTAGATAGAAATAATTCATAATGAGTTGATATAAAATGACATAAGCGACCATGAGCAGATTTACATGCCTTAACGCATTTCCAACAAGAAAACCTTTTAGAAGAATGGTGCGTTTGTTCCTCAGCATCATTTTGAATTTTTGTTATTGTTGATTGATTATTAGGACTGTTAAATGATTTATCATTCGTAGATAAAATGGATTCAATCTTTTTCTCATGAAAAGCAACTTTGGGACATGTGATTGATTGACATGTTGTCATCTCGATCAGATGTTCTGTGATTTTCTTCTGACACTGTGCTAATACTGATTCTAAATCAGTATGATTGCTTGTTAAAGTAATATTAGACGAACAAGATTCAATACGTTTACTCTGAACATTCATATTGTCAGTATTCAAGGGTTCCAAATTTTTCAAATCTTGATAATAGTTGTGCGGTGTTACATGATCAATGGATGAAGTCATCATTTGTTGTTTTGCCTTAACTATTACAGTTTTAAGAAAATCGATTGGATCAGTATTTTCAGGTAAAATGAAATTAGCATGTTTATCAATGAAATGAGCTAAGAAACTTTGATCGGATTGAAATTTCTTTGTGCATGAGCAGCATTTAAATTGTCTAGTGAGAGAAATATTCGAAACCGGTGCGTCATCCAGTATTTTGTGCTGAATACCGTTGCTATTATCTTCATAACTCGATTGTATTTCAGAAATGGATAGAGTTGATAAAAAGTGACAATATGCAAAATGCCTCCAACGACCGTCAACTGTTTTGAATTTTTTGAAACATTACCAACAAGAAAATATAATCGAAGAACCGGTCGTATGTTGAGTAATCTCAGTTGTCAAAATAGGATTCGATTGTGTGGTAGTTAAATCTAAATCTTGATCAGAATAGTCAGATAAAATACTTGTAGAACTACTGACAACCTCATCAGTCATTTTTGGTCATTATTTCCTTGAAATTGTTGTTGAATAGAATGTTGTATTTCTATTGTGTTCGATGTATTTAATTGACTATGAAGAGTCTCATGTTGTTGGATTAAATCAGAAGACAATTCCAATTGTTCAGAATATTGTAAACAATCGATTGATGTAGTCATATAAATAGTTTTATCATATATAGTCTTAATATTTTCTCGTAAAAATGTTAATTGATTTTGAAGAAAATTGAATGGATCAATATTGCTGGATAGAATTGAGCTGATATGTTTCGAAACAAAATGAGATAGAAAACTTTTTTCGGATTGAAATTTTTGTTTGATACATATCCAACATCTAAACGATTTTTTAATGGAAGGCATCAACATTTTTGTGTTATCCATTAGTATCTTCTTAAGTTCTATACGATAATTTGATTATTTTAGATCGAAACTGTATGGCATGTTTACGGAGGAAGTGATCTGAACGAACATGAGCGGATTGAAATGTTCTCGTACATTGCCAACAAGGAAATGTTTCAATACAATCATTGCTTTCCTTCATTGTAAACTGAATATACTCTGTTTTCAAGTTAATATCATTATCAGGAGGTAATTCGAATATCTCGGGACAATTTAAGGTTTGAAACGATGAATTTTCGGAGTTATTCATTTGTTCACCTGAATATGGTGAACAAGAAAATGAGTTTTGTACATTGTTGTTTGTGTATTTCATGGATTTTAAGTGTTTTTTTGAATGTCTGATTCGATCTGGAAGAAATTTTAGTTTCGGAGCTGCTATGTTAAGAATGGTTTGAGAATGCTTGGCATTAATATGTTTGTTATAATAACCGGTTGATCGAAATTTCTTATTACATTGTAAACAAAATATTGTTTTTCCTATACGATTATTTTCGATGATATGTTGTGTAGTTTCTGTCGTATGAAAGGACGATGTTGAGAATGAAGTGTCTGTCTTATATTGATCAGTATTTGATGTCTTCTCTTTTGACATTTCAATCTGATTTTTTAAATCAGTTGATGGATCAATATTAATTGATAAAGTAGTTCGAGCATGTTTGTGAATGAAATGATATAATCGACCGTTTTGAGATTTAAATTCTTTTTTGCATTCCCAACATTTAAATAAGTTGTTTATAGTATTATTCGAACCTTCCAAACTCTCTATCTGATTGAATATCGGTGCGAAATGACAAACAATAAAATGTTGTACACGATCTTCATTATATTGATACTTGTTATTACATTTCCAACAAGAGAAAGTTTTGATTGATTTATTAATATATTGTTTGTTCGTTGTCTCACAATTGTTGATCATTAATATTGTATTGATGACATGAAATAAAGGGATATTTAAAGGTAAATTATTAGTGTACTGTTGATTAATATGTTTTTTCCGATTTTGAATGGTTAAGAATTTTTTTTAGAAAATTGAGTATGCCAACGTCTAATATAGGCTTTTTTTCTCACCCAACTTGATCTTTGGAATCTTTTAGGTTGGTTAGAAATTGTCATAGTTCTGCCAGTATTCAACAATTGTTTAGAGTCATCATGTAAATCAACTTGATGTTGGAAGAAATCATTATCAGATTCGAACGATTGTTGGTGCGATGGATAGTAGCGTGCGTCTTTCCATGCAGCCACAGGAGTTTTTATTAGTTCTGTTTCCAAATATGAAAATAATTCATTATAAGCGTCACTAATCTTTGAAAACGTATTGTTCAGAACTAATTTTTCAAAGAATTTTTATATTTCGTGACGATACATATTAAAACGATAACTTAATCTTATCTTTGCAGATCTCTTTCGACGCTTGATGCGGGTCCATAATCTTGGATAAACTCTGGTCATGTCACATCGCTCAAGTAGAGCCACTAATGAAGACGACATGCTAACTGTTTGCCTGTTTGTCCCATTCGATCTCATACGATTGATCATCAAAATTATTGATGACATGTCCCACTTGATGTTGAATTAAAATCTTGTAGATATTTTCATTGTAAGGTTTAACTAATTCAACTAATACAATTTTATTTCGACCGTACATTTTTATAATAGATCGAAAGATTTCTTGATAAGATCGATCATTTCCATGTACTATGATAATCAATTCAAATTCATTTATATGTTCATGTATGAAATTGACAAGTTTTAAGTTAGCCTTAGTTGATATTTTTCTACTGTAATATGGATGAAGATATATTTGAGGGAATCGTTTAAGAGTAAATCTCAATTTTCGGAACATTGAAACGTTGAAATCATTCCAGAATAGATGATATTCACTATTTGGTAAAATCAATGCATCACATATAATGTTATCCGAAAAAATATTGAGACGATCATTGTTGCAATCGAAAACAACAAACTGACGGTACTTTAGTAAACAATTCATTGTGTATCTGTTATAATGCAATAAAAGAAACTATTTTTTTCATATGACACTATCCTAGATAAGTAAAGACTTGATGATGTGTTATTAATATTTAAAAA
>CAJNOL010001984.1:0-38224 GCA_905250125.1 Rotaria sordida | reverse complement strand
AATTTTATTGAAAAATCGAAAGTTTTTCTGTCATATAAAAAATGAATTTTTTTAGTCATTTTTTAAGATTTTCCAATTAGTCGTTTTCAATTATTTATCTCAGAAAAATGACTGAAATTTTTTTTAATATACACAGTTTTGTAGAGCTCGATGAGCTCTATCGAACCATATAGAAATATCCAATATAATCTATTCGAAGTCATAGCGTCATCCCTAGCAAAAGGTTATGCACAACGCGGTACAAAAAGGTAAGCAAATTCATATTATTTTGTATAATACGATTATATGGCGACAAATCTTGGACGTATGAAGAACTGAATAATTACAAGAGCAAAGCACAAAATTACTTATGATCATATCATAGATAGAATAGAATCGGAATGAACTATGAAAGTTGTTCTCTCTCTCGATACTATCCAATCCTATCTATGCTACAGTAACAACATTCAAAGTAATAATTGAACTTTTTTCACTTGAAAAAAGCTGTATTTTCCTGAATGAAACTGATTACAAGATATGTCTGATATTAGTTGTTTGGGTTCCACGAATTTTTCATAATTAATTCTCAATTTCTAATGAATCGTTGAACTGACTGATTAGATGGTGATGTATCGGCGATACAGAAAAAAATCCCAATCTTACAATGATCACGACAAAATCTGGTTTTATTGCCGATTTTGCGTTGTTTTTTTTCGAAAATTGTCAACAATTTTCGCGACATGGATAGATACATCGTGGTATCTTGGATCGAGGCTCAAAGTCTGAAAAAAAGATTTCTTTTACATGTATAATTCAATTTCATCAATCATTTTTTTCTTTTCGATGTTTTTTACAACATGTCACCAACAAATGCAAGGTAATTGGCGTAGATAAAACAATATAAACGAACAATAAATCAAGCATATAGCGCTGATAGAAAGGTAGTGTATCGTGAAAAGGTATATAGCGATCTAAATTACTATTTAGATTAACTAAGAATTCAATTTCTTCTACAGCTCATTTGAGACCACCAGCATGTTTCATTTCAAGTGGTATGATTCGAACGGCTTTTTCATATGTACTATTTCTCCACATTGTCAACAGTTTTGTTGTCATACTATTAGCTGAAAATGTATAATTATGAAAATCGACTGGATTGAGAAAGGATTCTAATAGAGATGATGGTGTAAATAATGATTGTCCGACACCTGAATAATCAATTGCAATTGCATTTAGAAATTGATCCATGTGTATTAGTAGACATAAAATTGGTTTTTGAAAATAAAGTCCTTCTACACTTGAACCCATATCACAATGAGTTATAAATAAATGAACTGAATTCTGTTGTAAAATCCATTTTTGTTGAATAAATCTATTTTCGATCTTAATCCGTTGATGATCAGTCAAAATACGTCGATAATAATCATTATTTAATTGATTGAATACAATTTGGTAGTTATCATAATTCGAATGACGCATTACGAATAGAACAGAAGCAATATCTGTTTGTAAAAGAAATTCGGCTAGACCATTAACTAAATTTTTCATTCGAGAAAATTCAATTATGCCTGTGCTATCAAAAGCTACATAAATAATAGAATTTGTTAGTTTTGATTTGATCCATCTTGTCAGATTATAATCAATAGTTTCGATTGATGATTCATCTACAGATGCACCAAGATATTTCGTATAATAATTCGAATATGATAATGGATAGAGTGTTGATTATAAACTAATCAATTTTAAACATTTCGTTTTTATAGATAAAATGTTTCTTAATATAAATGTATTATAAAATGGGCCAGATATTTGTGGAAATGTTCACTATCAAATGTAGAGTAAAAAGCAACATTGTAAACACGATATTTTAATTCGATCATGTGTTTTGATGAAAGTAACCAGTAACTAATTGGAAGATTTATATCTAATATAATGAATTTGGCTTCGGTAGTTTGTATTACACAAGATATATTTGCATCGTGACATAAAGCATTTATACCAGTGACCAGTGAATTAGCAATGATAATATCAAATTGTGTCCGACATTAATATATAGGGTGTCCAGTAAATGACTAGAGTTAGAAAAAATTGCATATCTCTCTGCTACGGCTCGAGCAAACAGGCTGATTTTTCTACCAATAATAGAAGCATGTTCACACTTTAAATCCATACAGACAAGATTAGAAAGAGCCTTTGTTAAGTACCACCAACGACCTCAACAAAAAAAATTTTACTTTTTCACAGATAGGAAAAGAACACTATACGGAGTAGCGCAAAAGTCACTTTGCCGCAAAAAAATTGAATATCTTCACTATGGCTCGAGCAAAAGAGCTGATTCTTTTATCAATGATAGAGGCATGTCCAAGCTTTATACTCATAAAGACATGCCTAGAGAGATCCTTTGTTAAGTCTATTGTTTTTTTTCTTATCTGTGAAAAAGTAAAATTTTTTTGTTGAGGTCGTTGGTGGTACTTAACAAAGGCTCTTTCTAATCTTGTCTGTATGGATTTAAAGTGTGAACATGCTTCTATTATTGGTAGAAAAATCAGCCTGTTTGCTCGAGCCGTAGCAGAGAGATATGCAATTTTTTCTAACTCTAGTCATTTACTGGACACCCTATATGTATTGTTTTATTCATTAGTGTGTTAATAGTTTTGCCTAAGAATGGTATCATATAAGAAAAACTATCAAATAGTGAATGATGTGTAAAATAAGCAATGCCTTCTTGTTCTTTTTTCTTTTGATCAAGAATTGCTTCTGTTCAATCATTTGTCAAAACGAGACGAAATGAAGATAAATTAGGATGTGCGTGCGTTAAAGTTAATATAAGTTTGAGCAAGCGGTTCGGTTATCAATGTAACATTATGATTTTTCAATGCTTTTGCTAATTCAAACATCGGAATAGCATGTGGACCAGCTGCACCAATACTAATCATTAATACATTGAAACATAACGATCCAGTGAGGAAATTAGTAGCCAAATATGTAGCATATAAGCGAACGCTATAACACGCGTGATTAGAAGAACGTTGTAGAAAGAGACAAAAAACACGACCTTCTCTTTTTTTGTGTTCTGTAATCTAATGCAAATGGAATCTTTTGGAGAAAAGAATGTATATGCAGCCATATAAAACATGGATATTTTGAAAAATTCATATCTCGGTGAGACTTTGTCCAAAAATTCTGAAATTTTTTTACAAGCAGATCTAATTGAGGCCTTTATCTGTGCAAAGTTTCAGATCAAAATTCGATATCTCAGCCCGAAAGACTCAGGCAAGTAAACTAAGATAGGCTTTCCATTTTCTCAACAAGTAAAAACTTACCTTTACCAATCATCCATCCACATTAAAAGCTACCCACGGTCCTTTCGTATTCGAAATCCATTACTATGCAAAACAGTACGTTTAATACTGAGAAGACGAAACCTTTCGTCATGTTATTTAAAGATAGATATCAATACGAACGAGCATTTAATCGAGAACTACAACAATGAGTTGCTCGCAGACACAGGAAGATAGAAGAACATTTGTTGATGGAGTAAGCTTTGCATGACATCAACGATCGATTTCGTTTTTCATATATGCAAAACACGAGGACAAAAATTGATTTCTGTACGTTGGCTATCCTATCGGGATCATTATTGGTTGCTGGTGAATATCTTTTTTTTTCTAATCATTGTGTACTTATTAATTCATTCGTTTACGACAGAAAAATGGTAACACCCACCATACATTTCCTCTCTGTTTTTGCTTATCACAATGTCAACCTCAACGACGTTACAAAAGAGATAGATTACTCATTTTTTTCTCAATGATTCTGTTGGATTAGTGTTCGAATCTTGTTGTCGAACTTCATCCTAATCAAGAACTGTTTCGATGAACCAAGACTTATTGTCGATGTTTCTTTAGTCCGTACAAGAACAATATGAGATGCGCATTTCTTCGACTCTATGCCTGCTTCATATCCACAGATGATGAAATCCGAGTGATTTGATCAACAAATGAATGAAAAATATAGTTTATATTATTAGACAACTTCAAAATTCAAGCTGAGCAACTAAAAGTTCTGTATCATAATTATCAATAAAGAGAAACCAAAGCTAAATTTCACTTCATTATTCAGATAGAATTGCATTTTGAACAATTCAAGAAGTCTCATTTTTTATCTGGAATTGACTTAACTATTTGTTCTCGATTGTGTCAGACTATTATTCTCTGTTTTGATGGGAATAGCAATTTAGGAAAAGAGAAACTATTTCGAATTTCTGACGACACTCCTTCAAATTATGCTCTGATATAAGACTATATTCACTGGTGAACTCCTATTGAACGATTGTGATCAGAATGCATATTGGTGTGGCACAATTGAGTTAATAACCATGCAAAGAGAACCCAACAAAATTGACGTCTAATCAGATATAACTGGCAAAAAGCATGTTCGATTCTATCAGTTTGTCACATAGATCAATCAGTGAAGAATTTTCTATTTGACAAGAATATTCTTAATCTCACTTCTATAACAAGCGGAGTTCAAAATCACTGCAAGTGACATATACAACGGATTCGTAGTATGTATTACTGCACCACCTTTCTTATTCGAATAAAAGATATTGTTCTTGTTCCTAATACAAACAGAGTAACAATCACTTGTTCAGAGCGAACAATTGTTACTGTCGACTGATTTCGATCATGTCAGATTGATGTAACCATTCGATGATTTAAATCAGTCTAAAACAATCGAAAATCATTCAAAATGAATTGAGTCTCAGTAAGCATATGCGAGTCGTTATGATTTTTCAATGATTTTTTTTCAGTCATTTCCGATAATTTTTCATTTTTTTGAAACACGTGAGTCTTATAAATCGCTATTCCTCATTGCTATCTATGCTCGATACAACTCTTTATTTGTCTGGCATACAAATAAAAACATACTACGCATTAACCGAAGATCTAGCCATAGTCATACGTTCAGCCTCCATTCTCAAATAGGGTCCTTTGTAGATGAATAGGACTGATGCGCTGATAAAAAAGACAACAACGATGAATATGGAAGCAGGCGTAAATATGTGGCTAGATGTGTAGACTGGTGCTAGTTTGATAAGATAACCATGAATGAAGGTAAAAATGGCGCCGAGCACATTACCAACACATAAGAGTAACCCAGTGGACCATTCAGCACGTACCGGATAAGTACACTCGACGGCACATTCAAACGAGACGGGCAAAAGCGGCAGTAAGAATAAACCCATGAGACTGATTGAAACAGCCAGTGGATAAAACATGTGAGGCCGAAGAATGACAATGAAATAGACAGCCGAGATACATAGACCTGCTAGTAACACTTTGAGCATCAATAGATAAGCATGCGTTCGATCCATTATCACACCTACTACAGTAGAACTAAGAATGCCTGTTACAATCAATGCTGCACCGAATATGCCTGCATCTTTGCTAGAGTATCCACTCGGTTGGATAAGTTGAGAGAGTACAGTGGTCATTGAATTGACCATAGCCAAACCAAGAGCAAAGCCGAAGAGAAGAATAAGATAGTGACGATTAGTGAGCAGACGTATGAGATCTTCTTTGATATCGATCGATTGATGATGCTCTTCCGAAGGTGACGGTGGCGACGGAGGTTCTGATCGAATGATGACAATAAGTAAGAGCGTCGTCAGCGTAGTGAGAGCAGCTTCGATCGTTAAAAGAATGAAAAATTGATGTGATGATGAACCATTAGTGACAACGAGCGATGGTAGAAGAGAGCCGATAGCACCACCCAATGGATTGGCCATAGAACACAAAGCCGTGGCAATATCACGCTGTTGTGGTGCAAACCATCGAGCCGGAAATTGTGCGGTCAAGTTCAAAATGAAAGGTCCCGCTATCGCCGGAAAAATTTGACCGATCACAAGAGCTACGTAGCCGTGACTAGGTGAGATAAGTGCGAGTAGACGAATCCATACGCCCGAGTTTAGAAGAGCTCCAACGATCATTCCAGTACGCATAGAAAACATTTGATACGTCCTTATTGCCAGAGCCGTGCCCGGCACATAGAGAAACAAAAAAATAATCGCCAAAATATTAACTTGTAACGATGTAATATTAAAGAAGGTGGCTGTTTCTGATTCAATAGGAGCAAATGTCATGCTATGAAATGCGTTAGAAAAAGCCACGAGCATGTAGACAAGCAATTGAAGCCATCGAATACGATACACACGATAACTTGTTAGCTCAGTCGTAGCCATAATTATCGGTGTCACGATCGTCTCTCTTTCAGCCATAGTCAGCGTGGTCAATGTGAGGCATCCATCGGTGAAACATGTTGCATTTATGTTATCTCGGTCAGCAATCTTATCTTTTCTTATTTTCTCTCTTGTTGAGAAAAAAACCAACGAAGAAACGAGCGATGTGTCGTTGTGTAGGGTTAGTCATCGAGCTAGTCATTATACTCGTTCGAATCTTCTGGAAACAAAAAAGTTAAAAAATGCAAATTTCAGATTTTGCTCATATTGTATAATTATATGATTTCATAAGTATCTCAGTACACTACACAACTATAGATTTAATTTGATTTCTTTTTTTAGCTTCATGAAAAATAGGCAAAATGAGGTATTATAACGATGGGTAGGTGTGGGTGTGGGTGTAGCTGATGCTATGGGCCGTTTTTCAATTCAAACGCACACCCGCACTCACCCATCCTCTCTTTCGAAATAGTGATTCAAAACTTTGCAATGATCAAAACCAATTTATTATAGTATAAGTTCATAATTTAAGATTAACGAGATCCTCATTTTTCAAGTGAAATTCACTTTTCAATTGAGATTGTCAAATAGACAAGTGAACAAAATGAGACCAATAGAATATATTTCATTAGCAGTGCTAGTCTCAAATGATAGAGAATTCCTTTCTGTA
Organism: Rotaria sordida; assembly: GCA_905250125.1. Taxonomy (NCBI): domain Eukaryota; kingdom Metazoa; phylum Rotifera; class Eurotatoria; order Philodinida; family Philodinidae; genus Rotaria; species Rotaria sordida. Next base: position 31,334 of record CAJNOL010001984.1, on the reverse strand, counting down.
CCTTTCTAACCCTTTTTTGAGATATCTCTTAGGAGTTAATGAAGAAGTGAGCATAGAATGGTGTTACTTGGGTATTATTTCGATGAATCAAAATTTATTGCTGAATATATATATATCTTTTTCTGTGTTATGTTAGAGCTGGGATCTGGTTAGGAGATGAGTGCGTATAGACTATGATCACTATTTTGTGGAAAGTTTTATTTAAAATGAACATTGTTAATCTCTGGTTTGATGAATAGCAGTAGGTTTGAGTGTCTCGTGATCTCGAAATCTGGACTCAGATTCCGTTGGAGTCTGAATTTTTCGTGACAAATCTTGGATCTTTCCTGTTTTTTCGATCGAAGACTTGGATTGAATGTTCTCGTATTTTTAATCTAAAATGGAAATAATAAAGTAAAAAAAATATTGAAATTAAAAATGTTTCTTTCAAATTTTTCATGTAAATTAATCTTAAACGAACTTGTAACTCATATTAAATATCTCATACGTACAATCACTGGACTAAAAAGGATAAAAGATGGAACATCACTCTATATGTAACTTATCACAACCAAGAAAAATAAATGAAAAGAAACAGAATAACAATGAATGATATGGATTTGATTCGATTCGATTCGATAACGAATCGTTATATGAATCAATAACACTCTCTTTTCTTTTTTGAATAAAAATTCTAACAGTCATCCGTTTCTGTATAAACTGATCATTAAATTTTATTAATCTTTAAACTGAACTTTCATGTTTCTCTTAAATCCTATTCTTATAATGCATAAATGTTGTTTATTTTTTCTAGATCTATTCTATAATTCATCCATGCATCGATGGTATCAAAGATATACAAAAACTGATATATTAGCTATTGGAATCGAAGGTGATCGTAGTTCATTATGTGGTGCTATAAAACGATTTCAACGTTATGGAATACAATCGAATGGTTTATTAACTTTAAAAGAACAATGTGCTCGTTATATTGTTCTTATTAAAAATGAACAAATTAAATGGTTTATTACTGTTTCTTTACCAGTACATTTATTTAAATACGTAACAAAGGATATATTTAATTTACAACGAGATGAATTTACATCAAATAATACAGATAATTTTGATTTATGTGAAGAATGTGCAATGAATATTAATAAAAAACAACGAATTAAATGTCAATGTCCTAAATTAGAACGTGCAATTAATAAATTAAATAAATATTTTTTTAAACGAATGAATAATGACGATAAAATAACAACATTTAATTCAAAAAAATTTGAACTTATATATAAATTACCAAATTCTAATGATGATTATTGGGATTATTATGAAGAAGCACCATTATTTTTTCTTTATCTTTTACCATGTGCATATCATGAAGAAAGCAATAGAGAAGATTTAGATGATATGGATTGTGGACCTTATCATACATGTCGATTGATTGATCAAGTATCTGTAGAAGATAAACTTCTGTTTGTTGATGTTATGCGTTTTTTTGGTGGATTTCAAAGTAAACATGAACAACCAAAACTTATTTTATATCATTGTCATGAACATCAACTTTAAAAAATTGATTGTTGTTTAGATTAAAAAAAAAAGTAGAAATAGTATTTTAGATTTTGGATTGCATATGTTTAGTACTAATAAAGATACTTATCGTAATTGAAATTGAATTTTCTATATCAGAAACTTAAAATGTTTATTTTATTATAGTAGAAAAATCAATATAACTCATTCCATAAGAGAGAAAAATATAATGAAAAGATGTTAAGAATTATCTTTCAACAAAAATCATTATTCTCTATAGAATATTTGCAATTTTCTAACATCTTATATATTCATGTCTTGCCTTAAACTTATTTTGTTAAGTGATATTCATTAAAATATTTAAAAAAACCGAAAGTTGTTGTAATGATTATTATTAGAACAATATAAAAAGTTTATAATGATTTATATTGATACTTAACTTACTTGATTAGTATTGAAATATAAATAAAATAAATTAATCAGTGATTAAGGTATTCGTAAAACTTTTCATTGTAAATGGCTTAAAAGTACTGTGAATTTTTGTAAATTGAAGTGTTGCCAAGCATATATTGTCTTCGTCACTGATCAATGTTGTGATCGTAAGCATTTTGAAAAACAAAAACATTGGCTTCAGAAGCTCATCTATCTATCTTGCTAAGCATTCTGTTGATAGTTGATATAATACATTAATAGATATATACACATCTGATATCAAAAATTTTCGACGTATTTACAACACTTCAATACTGCTTGTCTATTGATGAATTTTCACGTGTTTTGTAAATAAAAAAACAAACAAAGGAAAGAAAAAATTAATCCGTCACTTTATGCAGTGAACAATAAGTTAATTTTTCTGTTTTCATTCATTTTTTCATTTAGAGACAGAATAACGAGGGATATAATATCTTTTTATTTTCATAGTTTTTTAACACATTCCAGGCGATGTGATCCACCGATGCAAGATCAAACTTCCTTCTTGTAAGACAGTATTGATTGATATGTCTTTCTTATGAATAAAGAATTTATCTAGTCATCGATTTTTCTACAAAAATCGACCTAGTTCATACATCGTGTCAGGAAAGTCATTTGCCAAAAAATAGTTTGTATATCTCCATCTTATTTTGACCAAACGAGCTAAGTCTTTTACCTGATGATAGAGAAAAGTCTTAAGGTTTTATTTATGAGCAAAATGTTAAGTGTACACCGCTTAAAATGATTTTGATCTATTCCAACACATCACAGGATCTTTTCCGGTATTCTAACATAGAAAATATTGAAGAAGTCGAACGAGTACAATTGGCTTTTGATAGGGTATTTCCATAGATAATCAAACACAGAACACAGAAAAATTTTCGAAAGCTTTGCAAAACGGAATAGACTAAAACCTTTTAAAGATATCTTTATTTTTCATGGTTGACTGCTGACGGAGATACTCGGAAATAAATAGATTATGCTAAACTTCAAGCGTGTCGATAAGCTGTTGATTTATGAATAGAAACTTGCAATTTTCCTTTATCATTAAGAAAAAAAATTAGCTCATTGGATTGAAATACGACGGAGATATGCAATTTTTTTTTCCTTTTATAGGTGACTTTCTATACATCCGCTATATGAATTGTTTTTATTTTTCAAATGCATGTTCATTTAAAATAAACTTTTTTGTTAGACGTTCATTTGAGAGTTAAACATCTGAAGTATCATTACCATCTGATTTATTCTCGAACGATCGAAATGAGAAAAAAAAATCATTTATAGTTATTAAATTTCTACTTACCGTTCTTGACGATATTTATCTTGTCAAAAAGGGAATCTGTTGAAATCTGAGCAATATCGAAAGAATTCAAAAGTCTCTAATATGATAATACAAGATTTTGACAGGAAATTGCATATTCAAATAGTAATCGCTGCGGTTTTGATAAATAAATCAATTTTTTTAATAGATTTCACAAAAAAAGCAATAATCTACGCGCTTGCATCTGTCGTATGACGTATGAACAAAGGATTTCGAGTAATACATGGAATAAGGTGAAATACCGACGAAAAGCTATAGTTGTCACGATCGCCGTTTCCGATGCTGCGTAGACAATCACTGTAAAAGGCCATCGTTTACTGCATTATTTAGATGTTTTGTGATGTGTCGTAAACGACCATCGTAATTTTAGCCGTTTTCATACCGCTTACGGGTCTTTATATTCGACCCAAGTATAATTACTTGGAAATAAGAAAAGCGATAAAATTACTTTGTCATATAAAATTTTTGTTATATTATTAAGTAAAATGGAATTTCTCTCATTTTATATATTTATCAAATATTTAGTATTCTTATTATTATTCTCATTTTTCAAAAATGTATAAAATGCACAATTATTGTCGATTATTAATTCTCAAAAAAGCGCCATTGATAGAACGTTTAAGCGTTGAACTTTTTATAAAAAGAAAAAATACTATTTGTTGCTTATGCAATGATCGTACTTTTAAAAAAGCAATTTAGCTAATCTTCTATTCATTTCATGTGAGTTAAATGATTATTTACTTTTTTTGAGTTGATGATCACATTCTCTACATAAGTATGTCAGAAATCTAGGTGAAGAAAGAGCGAAATATAGAGATTTAAGTTCCATGTCGAACACAAAGGATAGATAATTAGCTATATTAGAACAGCTTTTCACGTTCAAATCTTCATTTTCGAGATAAAAGCAAAACTAGAATAATGAGCTAAAATTCGAACACAAAAAACTACATCATTACCAACGTTGGGATAAATTTAGCTTAAGAATCCGGACGTTGGATATGAAAAACAAACTTTGGAGTTGCATTCTTCGATTTAAGCAATAAGATCTTCACTAATTTAAGAATATTTTCTTGTTGTAATATCCTAACTTCAGGGCAGAAAAATAAAATCTTGTTTATTTGTCTAAAGATCTTTAGTGATCATGAATCTAATAAGAAAATAATCATATACTTATTTGCAAAGAATTTCTCTCTCAAAAAGAAAAGTCATTTGAAATTGAAGCAAAAAATATATTTACAAATGCTTGTTTATTTATAAAATGACTTAAACAACAAAGCAGCTGGGATGAGATTAAGTTTGCGTGAATAATCTGATAGGAATATACCAACAGAGAAGAGAATATAGCAAAGGAAAGACAAAAATATAGGATGTGCTATCCATGAGTTACAGAACGAAGAAAATATACAATGGAGAGATACCGCACCTGACATTACGAATTTAGTGTGTGAAATAACAGATTTTAGTTATTTATGTTTGAGAGCAAGATTAGGAATCATGTGTGATTAATGTCGAATTCTTTTTTAAAGCTCTTGTACACTGTCATCGAAACGAATCATCTGAGCTTTCGATGGTTTCCCCATACAGTCCACATAAAACATCATATAATAAGCGGGTGGCAAATTTTCTTTGCGCGAATTAGGTGTAGAGAATCGAATTTGTTCCTTTTTATTATATTGATCGAATTGTAAATTGAATAAATGTTGTCCTCCATCCCAACCATGAGTAGCCCATGGTAGTTTATTCAAAACAAGAGAAGCTTTGCGGTGACCACAACTACGACTAGGTAAATTGGACAATTGCACAATGTATGATTGGTTGCTGTGAAGTAAATAAAAGACTTGATTGGCAATTACTTTTCGAAAGGAATAGTTAGCATTCATCGCTTGAAGAGACACTATCTCGGTACGACGTTTACCATCAATGAATAAGTAAGGTGGACTAAATATCTCGGCTACCCACAGTTCTGTGGGCACAACAGAAGATCCTTTCAAAGCTCGTCCCAGAACAAGATCTTCTACAGTAAAGTAGAAATCAAGATCGATGAGATTCAGATCAGGCAGTGGCTGTGTGCCACTGCTCACATTATGGAATGAGAATGGTTTTGTTCGCTGGTGTATGGTTGCTCGACCAGCATTTCCTCCCGATAGCCATACCCGGCCATCGGGCATAAGTAGGGCTGTGGTATGATAGAGCCTGGCTTCAAAGTGTTCGTTCATGCGTTGCTTTTCGTAGCCGAGAAATTGATTAGTTTGTACGGAAAAGCGAGGAGTGAGTAGTAATGGATAATGAATAGAACCATAGAAGTCGTAGTTACTACCGCCAATGATCAGAATTTGACTGGTGGGAAGAATGAGAGCATATTGATTTGAACGATCACCTTCAATGTTGTTACTGAGAAAATTGGGATCCAGCGTCCAATGACCGCCGTTAGGTTCATATTTCGATTGAATAAATTGTTCGAGCTTTCGACTTCCCCGTCCACCAGCAAAAAAATTGTCCGGATTAGAGTCATTGTACAATAGAATTCCGGGAGATACGGGTTGGCCACCGAGCAAGTTAATTAGACCACTGTTAGGGTCAAGAAAGGTCGTACCATAAGAGGTGATATTGACAAGACGATCTGGTCCACGTGAAAATGAAATCTGATCTTTGCCTCGCAATGTAATCCAGTAAGTTCGATTCGTACGACGAATGAACGCAGCATCTGTCGTCCGTGCACTTGTCCAATCACCCTCACGTGTCAAGAAGATGCGTCCATCTGGATTCAAGTAGTTTTGCGGATAGAGTTTAAATGCATCGTACTTGTTGTCTTCAATACAGCGCTGATCACATTTCCATCCTTTAGTGGGCTTGAAGTAGGGATTAATTAATGTGGTAAAGGGACTGTTCGGCAACGACTTGACATCCACTGCAGACCAGATTAGTGTCTTAGGATCGAAAAACTCCACAAAATGATTCATTTCAAATGCGTACATTGATGGATAGTTCACATCGAAGCCTACAAATCCGCCAAACACCATCATTCGGCCATCTAAAAGTGGTAGAATACTGGCATACCACCGTCCTCGTTTCATGAAGCCCGCAAATAACCACGGATTATTTTTATCATCGGGTATCTGTCGCCAGTCGACGCGAGACCATGATATACTAAGTTCTTTCTTCCAATCAAAAATAAAAGTGGAGCAATGTCCCGTATCGAATGGATGGTAGTATTGTGTACCACCAACGAAGAGAACATTTCCGTTGGGTAAATGTTGATGACCCGTACAAAAAAGATCATTGGGAGCAAAATGGCTCTTAGCAACTGAATCAGGATCATCAACGGGTATCGGATGCGGGATACGATAGAATTTGTTTGTTTTCACGTCATATATGGCTGCATTATTCACCAGTTCATAGTAGCTCTTGAGTTTATTCTTCTGAAACGGATCTTGATCTTTCACCCACAGTCCTTCGCCTGGTTTTGGCTTTTCCACTAACGGATAATACTCAACGGGCGCTAAATTACGCCAACTGCTACCACTCACCAGCAAAATTTTCCCGGAAGGTAGAAGAACGACATGAACCGTCTGCATGCCTAATATCTTCCCAATAGCGCCTCCACCACGTTCTGGTATCACAGTTTCCCAACTCCCACCTAAATATGGTGGGAGATTCACTTGCTCGGTTAGAACATATTGTAGTAATAAAATTAAAAGTGATCGATTATGTACCATAGTTGTTGCTTTATTGTCTAAAAGGATATAGGCAATAGACTGAAGAAGATAAAACAAACTTATCTATTCATGTCATATGTGCAATAACGATATCAAATGCGATACTAATAAGATATTTTCCAAGCAATATGACGATTTTCAAAAAAAAAAAAGGAATTATGAAAGTTTCCATAGTGGAAAACCAAATTTCAAAAAGTACAGACGCATAGGAAAGATATTTCCGAATTTTAAAATTCAAATAAAAATTTTTGCAAAAGAAATTTCCGGAATATTTTGTGATAATTACGAATAAATTTTGCAGTAATTATGCACAGTTCTTGTTTCTATGATTTTTGAAATTTTCGTTCATTACTTTGAAAATTTCAACACATTTCTTTGATAATATAATAAGTTACCTGTCTGTCATGGCCAAATTTCTCAAATTTTCTTGCAGATTTCAACAGAAGTTCCGCACATACATTTTATGCAGGTGTAATTTTCGAACTTTTTTACATAAGACTAAAATTTTCAACTTTCCAGGCAACGTACTGATTTCAATTCTATATCACTATTATTTTACACAGAAAAACGAACTACAAACTGATAATTTTATCTCATCATCAGCAAAGTATTCTCAATTTTTCAGATTTTTATTTCATCTCTGTAGACCATACAAATGGAATAGGTTTATCACAAAATTTTTAGCTCGTAGATCCTTTTTCTTTGTGAAGTAATAGTGACATAGAGTCAAAAGCTCTATATTGTCCTGAAACTTAGAAACTCAATATTTCAGAATAGAAGGCCATAAAGTAAAATACTTTTAGATTTTTTCTAGTCTACAAGTTCCGTCTAAATAGCAACAATGTGAGCTCAAAAGTAATTAGTCCCTAGGGATGGTTCTTTCATTGGGCCTTTTTGTATAAATTTCAATGCTAAAATTATATTCATGTTCGGAATTTTTAAGGCTGTAAATAATGATAAACGTTATATTTTTATTTCGAATGAGTCATATTAGAAAGTTTTGAAAGAGACATATACAGTAGGATGAAAAAATTGTCGCTAACACGCTATTATTTTAGAAGAGTATTATCTGAAATTTTTAAAGAGATTTTTGCATAGTATTCTTAAAAGTTAGTTAATATTTGTAAAGATTCCACCTAACCTTCGAGAAAGTTTCAGAAAAATGACTTCACATATTTCACGAAATATTCTTTCAAAAAATCTCATATATCCACCAGCAAATTTTTTGCATTTTGAAATATCTTTCTCATACTTACAGTGTTAGTAGACACGTCGTATTGATGATGAAAAAAAAAAAGATAGATAATGTGTATTCAACCATTACAATTTAATCTTGCACTATGATCACTAGCTGAGGGGTATTAAGTACGAAAATAGTATATGTTATTTTAGGCAAGGTAGTAAATATTCAAATATGTACGTAGAGAACATAATTTTACTTGTATGTTTTCTCAACAGAGATGAATGAAATTCAACGATACTGGCAACTAGCTTGAGAATCATTTAAAGAAAAATAATAATGTAAAACTGAAATGAAAATTACAATTCAACAGAGAAGTGTATTATTGAAAAAGTTTTTGCGGCAAAAACGGCGTTTTTAAAAAGGACTCTGAACTTGATTCTAGTTTAGTTTTTTGCTTTTCCCATTACATTAAGTGCCATAAAATAGAATATACTGTCAAGTGTTAGATCCAAGATTCATATAGAGGGTGAGAGTGAGTATTATCATTCATTACAGAGAAATTAGTAGGATTTCAACAATAATCCTCCAATATTGACGATGAGGATGAAGTGAGGAGTGAATAGAACAATCATTATCGCGATTTTATCCCAGCTAAAGAAATCATCAGGTGGCTCGATACTCGGTCTTCTCTCTTAACGAGAGAGCGAGTCGTTTTAAGTCTAAATAGATCAAAAACTTGATGTAATTAGAATCACCTACTCTTTTACTATTGTAGAGTTATGATTTCTTCTCTTCTTCAAACGAAAGAGAAGATCTAAATCTACTAATGTAGTGGTAACTATTAAAACGGTAGTGAATAGAACTATCATTATTGCGATTTCATCCCAGCTCAACGAATCATCAGTCATAAAAACAGATTCAATTTGCAATCAAGTATAACTTCAATCTATAGTTATCAACTTTTGCTTTTCAATAATCGATGTTGACAACAAATAATTAGAAATTGTGTCCTTTAAAATGAATAATATGTAGAAAAATGATGTAGTTTTTTGCCGACGGGCTTCATATCTTCTATTAAGACAAAAGACTTTTCAGGGCTTTGTACATATTTGTTTAATCATTGAAGATTAATTAAACAAAGGAAGAACAAAAAGAGAAACAGCAACAAGTAAAAATCCATCTTCTGTTGTTGGGTGGTTTGCCTCTCAAGGACATTTTCGCTATAGTGCACGGGGTCTACGACAATGTGCACAGAAATTACTCATGTCCGAAATAAACAAATCATTCTCATGCCAGTCGGTGCAGCTTGGTTTGACTTCTACTTGATTTGTATTTGGTGAACATTGATACTATCTTGTAATTGTCGTTCATCGATATTATTAGTTGTCAATGAAGTGATAAGATATTGAATGTTACTCGGTATATGTTGAATTATAATCCTTTAATTGTCCAATAAGACATGTAATGGTTCGTTCAATGGAACAATTTCTTGTTATTATTGAATCGATACTTGATACAGCAGAATGTAAATGAAGGGGGCAGGATAAAGTGTAAAAGAAATAAAAATAAGAAAATATTGTAATATGTGAGCAAACTTTCAATGATATTCTTAGTAGTAATCGATTTTTCCTTGGTAGTAATGTCGATCCGAGAATGAATGGTAGTAAATAACAGAAATAGGAAAAATTACTAATGAACAATGATCAATCATCATCATCGATAGATAGAGTTGGATTAATTGTTATACAAAAGTTATTTTGAAATGATGTTTACAATCTATCGTTGTTTTCGTCTTGAAAACGAATATAACTGAGCACAAAAAAATCGATTAATTTATTTCGACTACTTAAGCAAAAGTATATGATGTACTATGATGAACTCGATTAAGTAAATGTTAATTCCTAAATGATATTATTGATTCAAGTTGGATATTCAAATTAGAACCGATATAATATAATATGTACATATATTATTCAACCATAATGGCAGTAGTCGCATTGAATTACTTACATCATGTTTTAAAATATGTAAAGTTATTTGTCTAATGAGTATGCATCAATCGCTTTTGAAGATTCACGACATTGCAGGTTTCAATAATAGAGCTGATGTTACTAATCGGCGACTCAGAAATATTTTTGCCAGAGTGGAAGAAATTTCGACGAAAAAACTTTCGTACTTGAACAATAAGTAAAAATCATAGTGTTTAAAAATCTAAAGATAAAAACAAGGTTTTTCTTCATTATTGTACGGACGAAACGTGATGTTGTTCGGACCAATCTGGAGGTTAGTGGAGGTTCTCTCTTAAATTGCCCGAACGACATGACGTTTCGTCCGTATAATAATGAAAAAAAACCTTATTTTTATCTTTAGATTTTTAAACACTGTGATCAGAACTTTTCTTCTGTCCTTAATTTGAATATCTTGATGATGAGTGCTTTTGATCGATCTGAATGATCGAAGATTGTACTGATGTTATCATCCATGAATTAGTGTAGACGAGTATTGGATGAAAACCAAGTCAGACGAGAGATATTCATCGAGAAAGATAGTACCAAAAGTGTGGTAGAGAGGGGAGAAAGATTGAGTTATCTAACAAGAATCAAATAAGTTAATGATAATTTATTTGGTATATAATTGAATATAAAATGCAATATGATGACTTTTCTATTCGTGATAATCAAAATGCGCAATTAGAAAAAAAAAAGAGAATTGTACTTATTGTATCTGTGTTCATATCTATGTCGAAGATCGAATCGAATATTGTACTTTATTTGTGTGTAGTTATTTCTCCGCTTACAAATGATAGTATGACAAAAATGTTAATATACACAAAGAGAACAAGTCATATAAGAATTTTTATCAATACAAGACATTACACATCTTTTGACAAGATCTACAGATACATTAATTGTTTCTTCAAGTAATGTTTTCACATCGATTGGACGATAAATTTCATTTTCATCAATTAATGACATTAAAAAAATATGTTGAAGATTTACTATATCTTCATTGTTCAATTTTCCATTTCATTAAACATTCGCGTTTGATCATTAATATTTGATTATTTTGAAAATAATCTGGAAAATCTTTTTGATTTGTATCATTAAAATATTTCATATCTTTTTAAAGTTTTGATTGACAAGAAAAAAGATTGTAAAAAATCTAATTTATTTAAAATGATAAATGAAGGTATACGTGGTAACATTTTTAACTGATTAAGTAAATTCTCATCAATATCTGATTGATAATGTAACAATAATCAAATAGCATGAATTGAAAGTAAATCGTTTCGAATAAATTCTTGTATTTCATGACAACTTTTATTATTTGTTTCAAATGTTGGTGTTTTAATAAATATTAAATGTTTATTCAAGCATTTTATTTACTCATATTTTATTCCAGATATAGTTTCATGTAGAATATTTTCACCAAGAATTGTTTTTATTAATGTTGTTCGACCACTACCGGTAGAGCCTAATACAAGAATTTGACATGTGATATTAGCACTTGTCATGTCAAAACTTATATTTGTTAGCTAAATAGAATCTAAAAATAATCGTGTTTATTGACACTGAATTAAAAGCTTGCCGAATTTTAAAAGTGAAAGCATTAATTCCTCAATACACCCGATATGGCTAGCCTAAAATATCTGGACTATTGTCTGGTCTATTCTGAAATGACTTTCAGCCCGTCAAGACTGATTGTCTTGACAAGCAATGTCTTGCAATCTAATATAGACTAGTCCGAAACATGCTCGCACTCTGTCATGACCAGTCCATTTTGTATGCTCATACAGCCCAAACGCGTCAGTGTAACGAGAAAAGTCAGAAGAAAAGGGGACGATAGGTGAATTCGAATATTCAATCCGACAATATTGGATAACTGACTAGTCTAGACTATTTTCAATAGTAATGTGGGCTAATATGAAGAGTCATCTGTACTGGTCATGACTAGTTGTTTCTAAGAAGCTAGTATCAGTTCAGATTCAGACTAGTCTAGACTCTTCAAACAATCTCTTTTGCTTGAACTTAATTATATCTTTACAACTACTTGAGCAATTTTAACAAACAAATAGTCATTTTAAAGAGCATTTCAAAGTGTATTTATTGTGTAAAAATAAAGATTCTAGCTGAAGAAGTAAGAGAGTCAATAAAGAAATTTTCTTACATGCGTTTTTGCTTCTCCAGAAATAACGAATGGAGCAGATAACCCTAGTGAATGTACTGAGCGAGCTAAGGGTACCCGAAAAAGTACCCTGCTACTGGTATGTCACAGGAACTTGTGGGTACTGAAGTACCTTAAAGTACTTATAGGTACGTATAAGGTACTCGACCAAGTACCCTGCTGGAAAGTATCCAGTAAATGGGTACTTGAAGGTACTGACCAAGTACCCAACCGGGTACTATTGTTCAGTAATTCTGGGTACTCTGTTGTCAAACTTGCAGTATATTGATGATCGAAACTAACCTCTGGCTTTTTTTCATTTTTGTTTCTCTCAAAGCAATTTATGATATTTTTTCGATTTTATTTTATTTAATTTTTCCAATTCTGAAAAGTCAAGCAGGTCAAATTTCGAGATCTGACCGGACGCGAATTGGTCGGATCACCATCAGACCACTTCAAGGTAGTCCTCCCTCAATCTACGATTGAGATCAGCATGTCCTCGACTAGTAAATAGTCAAGAAAAATAATCTAGAAAAAATTAGTATGAAAAAAATATTTTTTTCTTATGCTTCCTCGAGTTGCTTATATGAAGCCGTATATGCAAAAGAAAACGGTGAATGAACAGTTGCTACACAGAACGCAACAAATCTAGGGTACCCTGTAGAGCTTTTCCTAGTGAAATTACAGGTGTGGGTACTCATGCAAGTACATGTTCAGTAAACATACTGCAATAGGTACCCAATGCAGTATCTACGTCAGTATAATTACTGAAAATTTTCGAAGTACCCATATCGGGTACCCTGCTGATGCTTTCTCAGTATATGGGTACCCTGAACTTAGTACTTTCTCTAGGGTAAAGAACCGAATTTTGCATTTTAATTTTTCATCACTTAATACGTTGTATTAAAAAACAAAATATATTCACAAGATGCAGCGTGAAAAGCTCTACAATTTACAAAAAAAAAACAATTTAGCTATTAGAATTGTTCAAATAGTTGCAAAACTTTCCTCAATTAGAATATTTTAAAACTGAATTAAATACAAAAAAGAAATTGAACAAATTGGACGATTTTTTTTTAGTTGGGCTAAAGTTTTCAGTTTGTCACACATCACTCAAACTCAGAGTCTATTTTTGGTTATTCCATCACGGACATATATTTCAGTCATAAAAATGTAAAAGAAAAATAAGACCTAGTGAAACTTTTATGATGCATAGGATAGCCAGACTTATATACGTTTTCAAAATATCAGCCCTATTAGACTTCAATTTGTTGAGATATTTCAGAGATAAAGTGGAAAAAAAAGCGTTATTCTATCACGTTTGGACAGGATGCATGATATTTCATTCACGCTATGCTTCTCTATTTTAGCAACAAGGTCTGATATCCATCATTTTCCATTTAACTCAAACAATCCATGCGAAGCTTAGCATAATGTATTGTCAAAGTCGTCATGAGGAAAATTTTCATTGACGTCAGCGTTTTCTGTATTTCTATAGAGAAGATATCAAGAGTAATTTTGTCCGTTCCGTTGCACTAATGATTTTTGTCTGTTTTAAAGCGTTAATTGATAGTGGCAGCTTTTTTTTTAATGTTTGTTTCAGTTTGAGAAAAATGTATTTGACAACTATTTTTGTTTTCTAAACAGATACCTTGAATACCATTCATTTGCATAAGAGACAAACTAAATAGCGAGCTTTCATTACTTCTTCAAAGAATATTGAGTGAAATAAAAAACACGTCGTTATTAGACATTAAATAATGTCAACAAATATGAGCGAGATGGTTCTAAATACGACAAACATCGCATCTATCGAAGATTCACCTTACAACCTAGTGTACAAACAGCCAGTGATCATTGGAATTCTTCAAACATGTCAAATATTATCTGTTATAGCTTACGTGGTCGTTAGTTATTATTTTATCTCTTCGCCAAAAGAATGGATCAAATCGCTTCATCATCATGGAATTTTCATTATATTTGCATTAAATTTCATTGATATAATTTCTGACTTCTCTATGCTAGTTCAGACATTGCGCACTAATGTTGTTAGTCCATCGGTGGGTGCAGTCTGTCTCCTTTGGGTTTTTATCAGTGCATCTACATACTATGGGACTCTACTTCTTCTGGCTTGGGTATCGATTGAACGGCATTTGATCATTTTTCATTCCCGATTATTCAATACAAAACGAGCCAGAATTTGTTTTCACTATATTCCGATAGGTTGCATCTATTTATATTCATTATGTTACTATATTTATGTAATCTTTTTCTATCCTTGTGAAAATACATTTGACTTTTCAGTGACCTTTTGTGGCTATGCTTGCTATATGAATATACCTAACGGTTTATACGGTATTGAAATGCTCGCCCATCAAGTTGTTCCAACGATTATCATCGCTGTCTTCAATGTTGCGCTATTAATACGGATTATAGTTCATCGACGTCGACTGCAACAAGCGACCGATTGGCAAAAGTATCGAAGCATGATCATACAATTGCTGTCCATTGTTGCTGTGTGTCTTATCTTTACTACACCATATTCACTGAATCCTATTGCACAGACACTAGGATTGCCGACGCCATTTTCATTGTTTTTGAATGCGACGGTTTTTACTTTCTGGGCATATGGGATGCCCCTAATATTGCCTTTCGTGATTTGGTTCACATACCCGAACGTAATGAAAAAGCTGAAATCGCTTTTTACCGTTCGCAGATCAATACACATTGGACCAATTAATTAAATGCTTCACAAAGCCTAAATGAATTTGACATTTACAAAAAATATAAACAAATAAACTCGTATTTGACTATGATGTATATGCATGTTGTATTATTTAAAAATTAATATATATCTTCACACGATTATTATATCTTGAGGGTGTAAACAAAACCTAGAAGTCGCTAGTAGTGTCTATAGACTATTTGCCATGCTAAAATCATGTTGTACTGAACTCAGTTTTACAGCAAATCGATATGGATTCGATTAAGCTGATCTGTCAGTAGACTAAGTTAAAAACTTCCAGAGCATCTATTCAATATTAAAACTTAAAACATAATGGAGTCGTTTTATTAGTAGATGACGGCTTGATCGTGATCCGTAATCAGATCCAAGGCATCCTTGAAAGTCAACCAAACATGTGAGTCAAAGAAATATGGATCAGACTTCCAACTAGTAGGGTTTTCTCTTACGGGTACCAGTCAAAAGCAGGTTGTGCTGGTCGGTTGACTGATATTAGTTATTGTTTACTTTTCTCATCCTTACAAAGTCACATCAAGCCTCTGATTAATCATATCTACATCTGAATTACTATGGTAATGATGTAAGGCTCCTGCTACACTACTGTAGCTCTCTTCAGTATTTATTTCCATGAGCTTTCTTTCTCTTAATATTTGTGGATGCACAGAAAAGTTCATAAGGCTTATTGATAAAGGACCTCTGGGAAAAGAGGAAGGAAGAAGTCCATATAAACTGAAAGAATTTGAACAATAGAATGGTGAGAAATACTGACGAATGTCCGAACGCTTCTTGCCAGTTTTTTTCCTTTTTTCCACGAGTTTTCGAAAAATTTTGAGGTAAAGTGAGTCTTAACAGTATTTTTAGAAAATTTTCTTATAAAAATTCTATGGTATCTCATTGATACATGAATGACATATGTAAATAAAAAAATGCGTATTTGATTATTTTTTTGTGATATGCGCTCACATTGACAAACATCATACTCACATCTCATGAGATATTTTGAAAACAGCTGTCGAATAGGACAGAATCTCGAACAATTTGATGGCTCGCTCTTTACTGCATTCGAACTGTCTCAAAGTGTTCAAATCTAGTGTAAAACATTTGTCAAAATTGGATAGGATCCACTCAAAATTACGAGGATTCAATAGTATCTAGCATAGATGCGTTTGATCTGAATACATATTTCATTTGTTCTTCTCATATAGAGTGTGGGCGTGAGCGCAGGGAAGAACAACATCTACACATACACCCACCCTCATGTTAGAAGAAAACATAAACGTATTTATTTACCATTTGCTATTGTTGGAGTTGCTGAATAAGTTTTAAAGCAACGATAGTTCTTGCTCGCACTAACCTAAAAGTTCAACTTAAATTGGAAACATCGTTGGATTTGCAAGAACGCAACATTTGTAGAATAATATGTATGCCGATAGGTATCACCTATCTTTCTAAGGATCAACATCATGGCAAAAGTTCAAAAAGGCTTCTATTTGGGTCTTGAAGTGGTAGTTCGTAAACGAGACGACGACTACCCACTTCAGTGTGATATTGAAGGGAATACACAGTCGCCTCATTTTCTTAAACTTTTCTGGTGACGTGAGTACCAATATATTACGATTTTTGATTAATTTCTTCAGTCTTTGTTGGAGAATAGCGAGGGTGTGGGTATGGTATGGGTGTCGACTTAGGTGAGTGAATAGGTATCACCCACACCCTCCAATTGATCTGTATTGATACTAACGTCGTAATCATATTGAGAAAGATATATCTATAAATTTAAGAAAAAAAAGTTTTCCTCAGAAATAAATAATATTGATGAAAATTCATTAGCTTCAACTAATTATAAGTATAGAAGGAACTGCTATCACTAGAGATTTTTAGAGTCAGGTTTTTTTTATTCCGAAACTCGACTTTGACTTCGGTTCCAATTCCGACAGATTCCGAAATTTTTTTTCTTGGAAGTAGACGACCTCTAATGTGTTTTATTATTTAATTTTGGACATGTATAAATCGATAAACAAACAAAGGAATGAAAGAAAGTCAAAGAATCATTAAAAGATTATTTTTGAATTTCTTTTTCATTTGCTACGCAGTGGAAATGAAAAACGATAACTAGGAAGTACTCGGCATGTACTATGCTTAAGCAATAGAGTCCTGTATGGAGTCGATTTCTCAGTCAACTAAATTTTATGCTAAAAATTTTGTTTTAACATAGAAAACTTTTTGAATTTTAGGTTTTGTTCTCTGATATTTATTGTATAAACTGATGTATTTTGGAGATTTCATCGATGAGTTATCAAAACCTATGGATATGAAAGAAAATCGGAGTCAAATTCAACCGCAATTTTCTTTCATATCCATAGGTTTTGATAACTCATCGATGAAATCTCCAAAATACATCAGTTTATACAGTAAATATCTGAGAACAAAATCTACAATTCAGAAAATTTCCTGTGCTAAAGTGGAATTTTTAGCATAAAATTCAGTCGATTCCGTACAGATTTCTACCAAGCAATCGATAATTGGTGACAACAAGAATTATTGTACTTTGGATAATACTGAAATATTTTTTGATTAATGGTATTATGTTTTTATGAGGTTGATCTTTCAAATGTTATAGCCAAAAGGTGACCCTTTTTTTTTTCTTCTGAAATTCATTCTTAATATATGTAGTGAGTACTGTCTTTCGCTTTTTTTATTTGTTAATATGAAAAATAGAGTTATTATAGTATCAAATAGCAAAAGTTTATTAGAGGTGGCTATAATTTGACTCCAAAACATTTTTTCAGTAAACCCGACTCCGTCGGAGTTGGAATCGGATTTCGGAGTTCCCTGCAGATCTCTAACTATCACCGTCAGGTTCACTCTTAATTAATTCAATAGATAGATCTGTCAAATTATTTAACGACAGACAAATTTCTCTTTGAAAAGATGTTCAATAGGATTGAATTTATTGTTAACAATAGGTAACAACTCTAACTGACAATATACAACAAAATAATACTTCGCAATATGTTAATATTGATAAACGAAATATTCTAAGAAAATCATTGAAGTGTGCAACTTTATCAGTAGAAATGATAATTAATGAAATAAGATTGAATAAAAAAGTTATATCACTAACAACATTTTCAAGAATAAATCTTTCAATTTAATTAAATTTTGATGTCATGTGCAGCGATAAGAAAACAATATCGATCATAATTGGATTGAATAAACCTAAGAATTTAATATGATATATTTAAAATATTATAATATCTCTATTGTTCGTCAAAACATTTGAATATTCATTAATTGATTCATCTCGATCGTTTGTATTTTTGAAATTTTTCATAATGAAACATAAGAGAAAAGAAAACAGAATGAAAAATGAATGTATTTATATAATGAGTTACAAAATGATGGTACATAATAATTGCAAGGAAAATATTTTTTTTTTTTTGATAGAAAATATAATCTTAAATTTCCAAACAACACACTTCTTAATTGAAAAACAAAGGTCGCACTAAAATTGTACTCAACAACATGAGTTATAATTATTTGGACTCTATTGATTAGAAATAATTAAAGTTAATTAACGCTTATCCAGAATAAAAATATAAAGAGAAAGGATTCATGTTTGAATAGCTTTATTTGATATAGTTTCATTATTTATCTTGTATTCCATTTAATATTCGCTTTGCTAAAGTAAAGTGAAATAGATATAGGCACTAATTCCTTTGTTTCACAGTATCTGAAAATAAGGATGAATAGATTTTCTTCATTATATAATAACTTGTAACAACACTACATGAAGTTTAGATTCATGTTCATTTGAATGTTGATGAGCAATTCTATTCTTTCTGTTAAGATTATATTGAGTTTGTGTACTATGTCATTTGAATAATCATTAGTGCAATATTCAATAATACAAATTATTATATGTAAATATGACTGCTAGTTTTATTTTACATCATAATACAGAGCAAAATTAAAAAAAAATTATTAAAACAAGAAAATATGAAGTTCAACTTTGTGTATTTACATGACCAGATGCAAGAATCTTGAACTGCTCCTCTAACAGATGATTGACCTGTCGAAGTTGAGTAAGCGTTACTTCGGCTTGCCTCATTTGTTCGTTGAGTAATTCTTGTGTATGTCTCATCTCAGTCTCTTTCTCAGCAATGTTTGCTTGCAATTCAGTTTCATTATCAACATCATTGTTGTCGTTGTCATCGTGGAATGGTGGAGGTGAACGTGAAGGAGAACGAGTTGGTTCCTAAAAGATAATGGCAATACATGTAAAATCATCAGACAAATGCTATTCACAAAGTTTTCATACCCGATCGAAGCGCATAATAATGTGATATAATAATTTATGATACGAGTGCTACAATACTGGAGTATTTATTCTTCCAGGATAAAAATTATTATCTCTTTTTTTTTCCTCTAACACATGACAGTCATATGCATAAATTGTTCTGGGAGGGTTAAGGACAAAAGTCACGAGAATGGGAAATATACAGAAAGAAAGAGAATTGACGAGCAATATTTTCTTGGTGATATTTTTTTCCAGTTATGTATAAACATATGAGAGAATAATCCAGTCAATGATGAATCATCGAAACTCGTAATAACATACTCAAAGAGAACAGAGTCCATTGTTAGATACAATCCTACGCACTAGAAACTTGATAAAGATCTGTTTTTTAAATAATAGACCGTGATATGATTTATTGATTTAACAAAAGATAAATGATAAAGAACAAATTTTTGTATCGAACGATCTTGTTCACGAGAAAAGAATTTTTAGAAATGTCAAAAAATTTGTCAGATAATCTCTAATAAACGAAAGTCAATTTCTGAACTTTTGGCTCAATTTAAAAATATTTAGATTAGTCAAAAAAATCTATTGATAACAAAGACACAATGACCATTGTCACATGTCAAAACTCTCATTATTAACCAATTGAAAACGAACTGACCTTTGACAGTGCCCTCGCCGGTGCGATGCATTTCCGTATTTTGGTAATTACCGATTATGTCTGTACATCGAGTTATATTAATGAAGAAGAACTGTAAAGTAACTGCATGTGGTCAATTCGATTATCTACATACAGTGTAACAATCGATTAGTGTTCTGCTGAATGAATCAATCAAATATTTTGTTTGTGACGTTGATTTTTGTCTTTTAATTACAGAGAATGGCGAAAACCTTTCGTCAAGCTTATTTTTTGTAAAAAAAATTATTACAATCTTTAAGGATGAATAAAATACTTGAAGTCTTTTTTTTGCATTTCCTCTCTACAACACACTCCTCGTCTTAGCATCTGGATCTGTTGCATTTTCTATTTTATTTAATTCATCTTTTTCTTCTTTCAATCTTCACAAATTATATCTATTCTTTCGGCAAAAACGAAATCAATCGATTAGGTTCTAATACTTATTCACATCGTATAATCAACGACAAGTATTTCCAGATTAATCATTCGGACAGATTTTGGATTGATATGTCATTGTAAAACTAATTGATACCAAGAATTTTGATCATTTTCATGTGTTTTTGTTATATGGACGTGCATAACGTAGATGAGTAGAATATTCGATACTTGGTAAAACATATACTCTTGGTCTTTTATACTCGTAGAAACCTTCTGTTGTACTAACACGAAGACTCGAACTAAGTATCAATGCTAAATATTCATCTTGCGTATTGTAATAGGCCAGCAGTGTTCAGACTTCCGAAAAAGGAAATTTCGGAAATTTTAAACACTTGTGTTCTAAATTGTATGGTAGTTTCCAAAACTATGTAATTTCTGAAATTTCCGAAATTCTGTATCTAGCGAAATTTCTGAAATTACAGAAATTTCTGAAATTTCCAATATTTCCAAAAACTTTCCATTTGCTTTGTTATGTAGTTATCGAGTTGATGGAAGCTTCGGAAATTTCTGTAATTTCCTTTTTCGGAAATCTGAACATACCTCTTTTGAGCATGGTCAATGGATATCTGAGTAGATCTTCTGCTTGAATTTCTCGACAATTGTTTTCATCGGTTGATTGAGGTTTGTGAACAAACTTGCAAATGATGTCATACTTTTGCAGTTACTTTAGTGTCGAAGACTTCTGCTTCTCGACAGTCGTTGCCACACGCTACATTGCTTGACTCCTAAGTCATAAGTTTTCAAAATTTTTCTCATCAATAGCTTGTTGTTGTTTTGGCGCAACGTTGTTCGATAAGAGTTGACGATGCTTTTTCTTTTTCTATCTTACGACGCTGGACAGTTTTTTCTTCGTGAACCAATTTCGAGAACATCATGTCAAAGATAGTTTATTTTTCTTATTCAGAATGTAATTTCTGTGGATCCATTGATATTAACCATGAGCAGTTCTTGTTTATTTTATCCGAGACTGTAGTCAAAATTTATGAAATAGAAAATAATGGTTTCGGAATTGGTCAAAAAATTCGTAAGATTCGAAAAGAGTGTTCAGATCTGAACACAATTGGCATACAGGATGTGGCTTAGCATGGGTATGTGAGTATGAATGTAGAGGAAAAAACGAATAGGGCAATACGGGATGTGGATGAAAAAGGGAAGACCAGCGTCGAAAAACCGACCCACATCAACACCATCTCATAACTCTTTATATTTTAGTACTGATAAAGTATTAAAGTTAAAACCTTTTATTTAAAAAAAAATAGGAGAAAATTCTAGGAAGAAAAATCAAAATATATGTTTAGATAAATATTCGAATGTAAAGTTTATAAAATAGTGATTAACTAAAATAATATAGTTTCTCTCTTTAATAATAAACCATAAGGACGAATTGCTTGTGGATCAGTTATTTGCCATAATTGACCAAGATCATTTGGACCATTATAAATAGTGAATGAGTTAGGTCTAACACGACATTGAAAAACAAGTTTAAATGTTTCATTATTATCTCCATTTAAGATCGTAAATGGTGTTGTATACGCATCAGCACCATCATTACAATGTGTTATTACATAAATAGCTGATCCAGAATCTACCTTTGTTATTCGATGAATATCTTCATTGTTCATAGAATCTGTCTTTATAGAATTGAATAGAGGAGTTGATTGAGTAATATTGGTTAACGTTGGTGAATGTGTACCATGAAAAGCAATAGGCCATTCATCATTGATATTACGAGTGGTAAGCCAAAATAAATTATCAGAATATTTATTATTAAGATTTATTGCATGACGAAACCAACCAATTGGAAGATAATATGGATAATTTCCACATTGAACTTGTTTAGATAAATCTGTTTGTGTATAATCATAATTAGAATTAATATCAAAATCTTTTGAACTTAATTGAAGATAAGATAGAATAGGTATTAATTCATATTGATAACGATCTGATTGAATAGAACGAAGTATTTTATCATTTCGAAAATCAGTTCGACGAACAAGATTCTAAAATATAGATGAAAAAAAAAAAAACAAAATTTAAAGATATAAATTTATGAATAATTTTATAGTTAACTTGAAAATGTCGTGCAAGAGATTCTGTTTGATTTTTATCAGGTGTTGTAAGACCAAAATTAACTTGTATCATTCCATGTTTATTATCAATTTTTTCAATAGAAAATATTCTAATAAAATCATTTTTACAATGAAGTACATTAGCTATAGATTTATTTAAATCAAGAATAAAATTTTTCATTATTGAACTAGATCGTGTAAGTTCTCGATCATAATTAAGATTTATTTTAATTGAAAATTTTGCTGTTAGTATATAATTAGCAGCAAGTAAATGAAGACTACCTAAATTAGCAATACCAGATGCTATATATCGAGTACTATCAGAAAAACAAATATCTTCATTAGTAAAACTTAATTCTCCTTCATATTGACGAACAAAAGCATCAAGTAAAATAATAAGAGTTTCTGTTGAATTTGTTCTAACTTGAAATGGTTCACGACGAAAATCTTTTGATTTATTAATAATTGTTCTATATCGTGCTAGAATATTAATAAGATTTCTATCAGTACCATCTGTTGGATAAATAATATCTTTTAATGCTCGTTTTTTATCATCTAATTTAAATGACATTGGTATCATTTTTAATGTTGTTATATTATCTCCAATATCAATTTCAATAATTTTCATTTCAATTTCAGAAATAATTGATACTGTTTTTGGTCTATTAATTGATCCTGAATAAACTTGATAAATTTTATCATTGTGTATACCTTTAAGTTTAATTATTCGTGCTTCTATTTTATTAATTCGTGCAATAGTTCGTCTATTCATATCAGGATTACCATTAACATTTTCATAAGTTAAACTTTTTAATTTATTTTCAAGATTATTAATTCGTTTACGAAGTTTATAAACTATTTCTAAATCGTTCATTATCAAAAAAAAACAACAAATTATTGATTATCTTAAATAAACAAAAAAATATTTTTATTTATCAATGAAGGATAAATGAAATAGTCATTAAAATATATAAATCAAAATTGTAACAAAATAAAAAAGTTTCAAAATTGCATTCGTTACTTGCTTCTGGTAAAAGAATGTAAACTAACAAAATGTATGAAAGTGTCAAAATGAAATTAATGTAACTTGAGTGAAGTTTTTATTTCATTGTATGTAGAACAATATAAAAAGAAAACAAATTGAAAGAAGAAGAAGAATATGGTCGCTGGTTGTAACAATTCTCGTTAGAAGTTACAAGCAAATGTTAAACATTTTGTTCGTAATTGTAATACACATCATTCATATGTTTGCAAAACAATGATAGAACAGAAGAATTTCGTTTATTTCATTTGAAATAATTGTTTAAAATTATTTAGTGGGTAGTTACCCCGAAAATCTCTCACCTTATACAAAAGTATTAGCAGACAAGCTCAAATTTTTTAGCGTTCGAACAGTTTACTAACATAAGACCTTTGCTGCAAAAATCCTACAAACATTCAATCAGTATCATAGCTTTTCTTTTTAAATCAAAACCTATCATCTTTTGATCTATAATGACCTATTTGTATTATTTTTCATCATGCTGGAGTATTGACATTTTTGTATAGCGACAAACTATAATTAAAATTCATTTAAATATATATGTGTCAGGCAAAATATAATCAGTTTTTAATAATATATAGACTCAATTGGAAATATCGTGGAGAATTAACTCATAAATAATGCATACAATAAATTGTAAATGATATATAGAATCAATTGCGAACTATTTATGATAATTTTATTAATACTTAACTATAGATATTTTTGGGCGTTCAGTTCAACCACATCCCATAGCATTGAGAACTGGATAAGTATTTTTTTTTGTTGTTTCCAAAATTGAAACTAACCATTGTTGTCGGACATAAAAATTGGAAGTTTGATAGATTTTCTCTCGAATGTTTACAACCTAATAAATAAACTTGCAACACTAAATCGAATTCAACATCAACTGAAATGACTTTGTTTGTTCAATATACGAAGGAACATATCGAGCACGGCTCATTAATAAAGGACTATTGAATTAGCTGAGAACGATCAACAATTGTAGTAATATTGTTTTTACTAAACGTCTATTCATTTCAATCAAGTAGTTTCGATTTGTTCTTTTGTCATTAGAGGCTTGATTGAAGCAATGATTCATTTTCATACGCACACTTTAACCCATGGCTCAGTCAATGGCTGAAATTTCTTGGAGACTTTATATTTAATATGGACAGTGTGTATTGCGGTGTGGGCGTTAGGGTACTGAAAGATCATGATAAATCGTCAATAAATAATTAATTCTCGTAGACTCTCAGAACTTCTTGGTGTTGGGCGATATGCGTTGTTTTCGTTCTTTACATTTGAGGTCGAAGTTTTGCATCTACATGGAATAACGTGCAATCTTAACCAATAGCTAAATTCGCCGTATAATGTAACTCTTGATATGCATGAGTTATAGAATTTTGGGAAGCCATTCTTGTTTAATCCAGAATCTTTTGTGAGGATTCTACCGTGTCTGAATTTTATATGGTTAAAACACGTCGTATTTGGATTGACTTATGATCAACATTATCCTCATCCTTGGAACGTGTAAACAAATATACAATCAAACAAGCAGATGAATTTTATTTTCTATAAGGTGCACACTTCAGTCGAAGGAAATTAATAACCTTAAATTATACATGAAAAAAATGTCTCATTTCTATTTCTGTAAATCATTTTTTCATATTATCTGGTGCAATAACTTTTTCTTCGGCTCTTTCATGTTCATTGATGAATTTTGATACATTTTCAATAAGTGAGATAGTATCGATAACAACAGTACTGATATCTTCGCTTGAACTTTTAAGTTGCCAGAGCCGATAAGAAAAATTTTCGAATTCATTCAGTAGTTGTGTAAGTTGTCCATGATGAGCATGCAAATGCGAAATATCTATTTTACGATCAATGTGAGGAAATAGATGTTCATCTTCGATCGAATGATGACCATGAAGACCTTGACAAAATGATTGAATATCATAAGCCAAACGGTGCAAATCTCTAATGTTTTTGGCTGTCTTGCATTATTGTTGCATAGACAAAAGTGCCTCATGATGGGTATTGTGAAAGTAGAGCATTTTTTTGATAAAACATGGAATATGGATTTTTGGAATTCATTGAGGAACAAGTGAGATTCTAGGACGAAATAAACTTGAAAGCTTAACTATGGTAAGTCTGAAACTTTTCCCGTGCAATATCAAGAAGAGAATCATTTTCTTCAGCTATGTTTGAACTATTTGCTTTTTCTCTAGATTCTTGAACATTAACGGATTGTTTAAAGATATCATTGGAGTTCAAGTGGAGCTTTTTAGATTTCAAATTGAATTGAACAGGAATAGAAAAGTTCTTGCTATGTATCATACGTTATTCTCAGCATAAAACTCGAACTCTGTCCATTTGATCTACATACAATCACTTATTTAACCTGTCAGACTGGACTTAAACTTTACTAAAATTACATAAAAGTATTCTTTCGAGATAATATTGTGTTTTCCTTTAATACTCAACTGCTTCAAGATTATAGGAAAGTTTTGAAAATTACGGGCTGTTTGCTAAGTTAGAACGTTACGCAACTGTGCATCAAATAAAATTATTATGAAGATCAGGATAAGTCAAGAGTATTTTTAGAAAATGTCTATGGGTTTCAGACAATTTTGTGCAAGAATACCCAACTACATTAGTTTCTCTACTTGTTGTTTGTTAATACGATATCATTTAGAAATAAATTAGTAATTTACAATTTATAAAATTTTTAGTAGAATAGTAGTAGAGATGATGTCGAAGAAAAAATTAAGTTGATCGAAGCTCTACTTACCTTTTTTTCCTGTATGTTGTATGCGTGTATGCATATTTTTTAACATTTCTTCTTCTTTTTCACCACCATCCTGCTGTTTTTAATCCACAATTGCCGAACGCAAAACAAGTGAATATTTGCTAAGAAAAAGAGAAAGTGCGCAGCAACGTGTAACAGCCTAGCCTATTTCACAGCAATACGGGGTGATCATAGGTAAAACAAGTATTGATGTTTTAATTCTTCAGCGATCAAATCACTCTTATTAAATATGTCGATCGGAAAATAAATCACTAAAAGCTGTATTGAATGATCCGCTAAAAATATAAACCAATTTTCTTTTCAACAATACCATTATTAATCATCATGAATTTATGATTAGTTCAACTTTTGAAATCATGAAGCATAAATTTTATCTTTTCTATTCACGTTCAGACTCAATTTTAACACATAAACATGAGGGTTTTTTCCATAAAATGAATGTGATATATATCACATTCATATTCTGTTCATTTTAATGTTTTCTTACTTCAAAAAGAAAAAAACAAAATATAAAAGAAGTGGGCTGTTGACATTATCCGATCTATTTTGATTATCTGCCGTCATTTCATTTGAGTATTGTATTAAAATTTCCATCTTGGCTCGGAAATACGACATTGGATTTGTGTTCACAACATCGCTGCAATCAAAATAGTATTTGTATATCGATATTTTCAACAAAAATAATTCTTATTATTGTTCATATAAAAGTAGTTATTACAGCAAGGATTGTAGTATGTATGAACATCAATGCAACACATATTGTTCAACTAATAGACTTTGTCGAGATGATAATGACGAACGAATACTAAATGAAAATAACAATATTTATTGTATTTGTCCATTGGGTCAATTCGGTCGACATTGCCATTTGAAATATAATAAATGCGATTTAAATCTTTGTTGAAACAATGAAATTTGTCTTTCCACTAATGATTTTATTCGAGATGAATCCTATAAGTGTATTTGTTCGAAGAAATTCTATGGTAGTCAATGTCAATTCAAGAAAGCATCTGTTGTTTAGTTGTATAACTTTCATTTTTCAATAAAATTTGTGATCAAACACCAACAAATCTATCATGATTATGCAACACTAATTCTTTACGATTATGATGGCTTTCGTGTGTCTATACTTGGACTTCTGAAAATTTATGAAGATTTAGTAGCACCACAATATTTCATTATGTACATTCAAAATTGAACGACGATTAATATCAGTTCACTTCCACAGCACTGTCTATACGTCTTATCGTTGTGACCTAAAGATAAATCTATAATGAAATGAAATGAAATTTGATTTTTATCTATTGTTATTTTCCAAGATCTATATCTATCTGTTCGGTTCTGTTGTTTTTAAATATCATAACATTTGTAAAACTAATACAAAACTTTTTTGTTTCTGTGATGAAAACTACTTGTGTATCTGTGCAAGTGGTCATTATCGTGTTGGATGTTTGATTCATAATAGTGAACTTGATCATTGTCTGAACTGTTTATATTGATTAGATTTCGTGACAATGATGTTTATGGTCATGTGAATAATGCTGTTCACGATGAGTGAATCGATTCCGTAGTCAACAGTTATTTAACTTTGGAATGTTCTCTTCAAATAGAGAAATACATCATTGACTGGATTAGTTATTTCATCCCAGGGTGTGTGATTGGAAGGAAGACAAACACCAACATCCCAGGTCATGTAATTTTTTTTCTATAAAAACAAGAAAACATTAAAATGACTTCGAGCTTAATTGAGCAGCAAATTGAATTTTTCTAATAGAATGTTTTTTCCCATTGATTAACCTTTTGAGGACCATTGCTCAACCAATGGATGAAATTTCTTTGACACTTTATAATTAATGTGGGCAGTGTGTATTGTTGATATTTTCATCAAAACTTTTAAAAAATCTTTAACGTTCTCCTCGGGCCATACCCAAAATCTCCTACGTGGATGGCGAAGAGGAATTTTGGTCATTCTTATAGGAAGATACGGATGTGGGCCAAAATTTGATAAAGAGCTATCGTAAAATCAATCTTTAGAAGTCACCCCTAACTGGATTTCAACGTGGAAAATCGAAATATTTTAAGAACCGCAAAAGGATATTATGCACACTTCTTCTAGATGGGACGTGTCAAAAACTCATCAGACTTATCATCTTGGTGACTGCATTTGGGTTATAATTCTTATATAGATTTATGCGCAGAAGTCTCTTCCATGTCATACAACAAACTGCATCTTGATATCGTTTTGTGTTCGTGAGTTATTCAAAATTTAACAAACTTTAAAAAGTGTACTTTATAAAGTATGCTGGCCCTCAAAGGATTAATATAAGTAAAAAGAACATGACCATTATTAAATTGAACATCTCTAATAGTATGATTATTATCTTCTTTTTCATACTACGCATGATTATTCAATGCCATTTGGATAAATACTACAATGTGTCTTTTTGTTTTGTTTACATCTGAATATTGTAACAAGTGCAAATCTCGATCATAAGATAATTCTGTTTCTCTTCTGTTTATGAAAGAAAAAAAGACACTTTTGCTTCATGCCGTATTTTTTTAATTGTTTTGGGTGTCAATATTATGGGACAGAATAAGAAGAACGCACTTGTATTGTCTTTATATTCAAAATAGACACAAGTTTTTTAATGTTTCTGCTGAAAAGAAACAATTTGTGATGTTAGTAGATAAAAAATATTAGTTTTACTCTATGCATCACTATATCTAAGCTTTTATTAGAACACTTTTTGAATTTAAGAATATATTATATTTATTGAAAACTCTCTCCAAGAGGCAAGTCTTCTGGCACTTACCCTTAATTCAACTGAACTTTTTTTTTTCATTAAAAGTGCTATTAGTCTTCTTTGTAAATTAAGAAAAAACGCTTATCTAATACTTCTATGAGATTTCTCAGCTAAGAAATACCTATACATTATTCGAAAGAGAGATAATTATGCATTTTTGTCAAATATTCATCAGTAGATTTCGTTTGCATTTAGTCTTTATATTTCATTTCAAATAAAATAAAGAAATACATCAATAAGATATTATAATTATTGAGAAATAAACAGAAAATAGTTTTTGATTGAGGTAAATAAGTTGTTTCATGAAGGAAATATGAAGTTCAGTCTTGCAGTAGTAATCGATAATTCAATCATTGATTAGTAACAATGACCCTCATTGGAATTGTAACACGTAAGGTGGTCACGCGATTTTGTTGTCGTCTTATAGTAATAATATTTTTCAATTGGGGTGTCATAAATATTATTTGTATACTTAATATTGCCATAGCTACTGCGGATCCAACCCACATAATACGATAGGTTAATGGATGCTCAATACCAGTGATGAAGCACATTATCAAAAGAACTGCACCTGGAGTTCCAAGAGCCAACAATAGACCAACATTAATAAAAATTCGTTGAATAGCGGCCAAATCTCGTTGTTGTCGTTGCTTTATCCTCAATGTTTGGTTAAGGGGTTGTTGACGAATAAATATTGTAATACGAAGATATATAAGAGATAAAAGTAAGACAGGTAATCCATAAGCAGTAAGTGTACCCCAAAGAATACCACGAGTTTGTGTGAATGCAGGCAAACAATAATATTCATTAGGTAAATATGTGACATCACGCCATATCATAATAGGACATAAAACAATAAAAGCTACTACTAATTGAACAGGTATTGCGATGACATAAAGCCAGTAAAATTGAAACCATCTATGATTTGAATACACAATACGACAAAGACGATAGAAAGCCTAGAAAATGAAATGAGATAGAATATTATTCACACTTGATATAATATTTATACATGTACTTAAATCAATATCATTTTCGAAGCTTTCGCATTTATGAGAATTATGACAAAATTCTACATTTCGAATAAAGAAAATATATTATTTTCGACGAATAACATGATATTTCTTAATATCAAAAAGCTAGAAAAGTGAAACGGCTTTGCTTCAAGATAGAAAAGCTTTGCATTGGCATAGTCTAAATCAAAACTATTTTATGCTGGCATATACAACATATGTAAGTCATTTTTTGCGGGTGTGGATGTAGATGGAAGACTATCACGTACAGCCACACCTATCCTAATGGATCGGCTTATACCATTAGCATATTGGAGAGTCTAATATTCTAGTTCTGTGACGATTTTATCAGTGGTTCTTCTGGAACCACTCCGAGGAATAAAGGATTAAGCTGATTGACTCAATTTTTAGCCAGGTAAAATACCTCAATTATATATTAAAAACTGATATTACGAATCTAGAAATATTCTAGAGATAGAAATCTTACAGTTATGAGAGTGTTTATAACCATCTGTTGAAATAAATACTTACTTCTCAAGATTATGAATTGCGAGATCACTTGGTTTCTTTGAATAACTAATACAGAAGAAGTTTTTTTTTTGATTTAATTATTTAACTATTTCAAGGAGAGAGTATTTATTTAGACCAAAAATTCGAAGGATTATGGGAATCTACTTTTTTTAGATCGACTGGATTTATATACATGACAGAATTTATTTTATGAAAGCCTATAACACGTCCCAATTGTACTGAAGAAAATCTCAATTTCACAAAATGAACTTGTACATCCATCCTGACCCTTGCTCCCGCTCTGTCTGCTTTTCGATCCTGGATTTGATATTAATATAAAAACGAGAACATGTGTTAGCATTCTTAAAATTCCGAAAAAATCAGACTTGCAAACGATGGTTTGTCTTCTTAAATACCTTGGATAAAGTCTGAAATTTTTTGAATGATCACAAATCGAGAAGACAGATCTTAATAAAATCAATTCTCTTCGAATTTTCAATATCTCATTGAGATCTTTTTGCTGACTAAAAACAGAGTTAATCAGCTTAAACATAGGGAAATGCTTTCTCTGTAGC
>CAJNOL010001983.1:15270-49548 GCA_905250125.1 Rotaria sordida | reverse complement strand
ATTGTAAGAAAGAGCTAGGAATGAAGAAGAGTATTAAGATTGATATTGAAGAAAAAAATGCAAAATGAAAATTTGAAACTATAATAAATAATTGATTTAGTTTTAATATTTATGGCATATAGCAACAATATAACTGAAGATCTATTTTATTACTAATAAGACAACCAGAGAAAACAAATTTTTCTTTGTATGAAGAGAGATTTTGTTTTATTTATTTTATTTTCATTTTAAATATAAAATGAAAATATGAAATCATATTGAATAGAATTGAAATTGTTATTATGATAATAATTTTATGTAAATAAGTGTTAGGTAGAAAGAGATGAAAATAGGGTTTTTTTGTTTTTATTTCTTGACATTGTTTATTAATATTTGAATGAGTAATAAATTGATTTCATTATGTCTATCAATGAATTATTGAATGAAAGATACATAGAGAAAATTGTTGAGATAATTGCTTTGATTTTACTTTACTTAGATATTTCTCTATTTGAATAAAATATTCGATTACTAGTTTTTTTTTATAAACTTCTATTAATTTCTATAAAGATGGAGATCAATATGAAGATTATTACTCTGCGGATAATTGATAATCATGCAATTTTATATTTTGTTCGTTTACTTTTTAGTTATCATTCAATTAAGTGCCTATTTATTTTATCCAAATATGTTTTAAAATATGGTAAAAAATTCTATTCATTTTTTAATAGATTCATTCTTCGTATAATCTTACATAAAGTTATAGAATAACGAACGACTTGATTTTTTACCTTAGATATTCTATGAAATATTTAAATGTTCCAATGAGAACTGAAATTTATTGTGCATAATTCTTTCTTTTTATCTTAATCAAAATATATTAGATGTGACCAATGTACAAATAATTCTAAAGAAATTATGTAACTTTACTCAGTATCACAAGAAAGACTTTAAAATCTAGTAGTATTTTTCTAAAAAACTCTTTTTTAATATTTACACCTCTAAAAATTGTAGGAGTTTGCATATGGCTTAAAAGTTCATTCGTACTTGAAAAACCTTTTTATTGGAGCTTGTAAGGGTGTGAATGTGGATGTGTTTCTTTTCTTTTTACAACTACACCCACACGCATTCCGTCACCCTACACTCTCAAAATCACATCAGATTGAGAATGGTGATAAAGAGAGAATATTTCAAGCAAATTTAGGTAGATATAGATGTAAAATTTGCAAAGTTCTCTCTATGATGAATATCACCTTTTCAATACTATTTCACGTTTTTTTTATCTCTTGTTATTGCACAACTAAACTGCAAGTTTTAGTTCTTTCTATTTTATATATAAACGTCTTGCAATAATATCAACAAAATAAAAACGAATGTCCACATTAAATCAACGGTTGTTCCAATTAGCACATGCTAATAGACATCCAGAAGATCGTTTAGATTATATCGTAAAACATTATTTTCTACGTGCCTCAACACTTCACCAAGCACATGTCTACGTTACACTCTATGGCTATCGAATATCACCAGAATTTTATGAAGATGATGATGAAGAAGTGAACGATATTGTACATCCACCATATGTGATAGAACATGAACAAAATCGCAAAGTCGAAGAATATGAACAGATGAATGAAGAATGTTCATATGGTGAACATTATTGGCATTCGATTAAGGAAATTGATACAAATAGATATGATGGTGAAATCATTGAAGTAAATGCTGGAAGTCAGTTATTTAAATTATCGATTCAATTCAAATATCCTTGTGTTCATTTACAACAACAAGAACAACTACGAACAGAAAATGATCCTTATTCTTATAAATATAATATGTATCAATATGAACAAAACAAGTATATTTATCAGTTAAGAGCAACCAACAAAGATGATATATTACAATATTTATTGCAACATTTAGAACAATTCAATTTGACTTTGGAAATTTTATTAAATCAATTCAATAGATCGTCTTTGGATGATATAAAGACATGGAATGAACTTACTTTACTCTGTGAACAAGCAGTGAAATGTATTATCAATAATCAAAGTGAAATACAACATGAAAAAATAATATTTAGTTTAGATGCAATCACTGAACAAATTATAACGCATAATTGTGAAAACTAACTCAATGGTAGAAGGCCTAATCTAAAAACTTTTAATATGTTCTATCAAGAAAGACAGTTTCAATTATTTTCAGCTGTTTCAATTCTTTTTTTTTTAATAAATATATTGAGTTGTGTGATATATTATGATTGATATCAGATATGGAATTGTATCGGTCAAAAGTACTATGTGGGTTCGATTTTTGGAATCCGCACCTGACTCGAGGTCCTCTAGTTGCACCTGTGTCCGACCCAACCCGAGAGATTAAATTAGTTTATTTTTTAAAGATATATCAGTTTAGTTCAATTAAAAGAAATATCCGTTACAATCGAATACGAGATCGTATTTACATCCAAGTATGTATACTTTAAAACTTAGAAATTTCGTAAAGTATAAGAGAATAAAAGTTATTCTGGTCAGAATTGTTGATGTTGGGCTTTAAGAAGTCAGCCTGTTTGACTGAATATTCTTGCAGATGCAGCAGAACTTGCAGGTACCACCAAGAGAGAACAGATCAATAATGATACTCTAGGGAGAATTGGGTTTATAATGATTTAGTGAATTTTTCTTGTACATTGAAGAAGATACATATGACGTAATAATCAAGAAACTCATTTCTCATATATAATACAACGATTTTGTCACCATTGTACAGGTAATTCTGATTTTGGATACGACATCTTCCCTTTAATATAACGAACTACTTGATTCACCGACTCATTATCACCATCGTATGATCATAAGTCTACAAGTCTATTGAAAGACTTGAGAATATCGTGTGGGTGTGGGGTGTGGGGTGTGAGTGAGTGTGGATTAAGAAAATAATAACATCACCATCCACATCCATCCACACTCGCACCCTCCCAAAACAATCCAAAACAGAATATTTCGTACTGCTATCGAAAAAAAAAAGATGTCCTTTTTCAAAAAACAGAAAAACCTCATATTTAAATCGAAGAAACTAATTTAAGAGTGGTCCGATTTAAATTCAAACATTGAGATTCTTTTGTCGTAAAAGGATATATTCGAGAGTGTGGGTAGAAACCAAAACAAGA
Source organism: Rotaria sordida (assembly GCA_905250125.1). NCBI lineage: Eukaryota > Metazoa > Rotifera > Eurotatoria > Philodinida > Philodinidae > Rotaria > Rotaria sordida. The sequence goes on along the minus strand of CAJNOL010001983.1, from coordinate 46,406 downwards.
TCTAATTACTCATATTCACCAAAGACTTCACCTATTTCATATAAACCATATTGGTATAAATTATATTCACACTTTTTATATTAGAAATAGGGATATTCATAAATATTAAACATAAGACTCATATTGTATAAATTGTCTAAACTTGATTCTGCAGAAAAAAAAACGGCAACAAGTTAGAATTACTCTGTGCAATCATAGTTGTTCTTATGAGAAAATTGAAGAATATTCATCCGATGATATTACATAAATTTCAAATATTGTCCAGATTTGATGATTGATATCCATGGAATACTCATTGATTCAAGGTTATTTATTTCACATTCTAAGCTCATACATATGTAGAATATATGACAAATCATATTTTAATTTAAAAGACATCATATCGATTATTTGGATATTCAATTGATTGGTCCGATAGTTAAAAACAAATAGAAGTACGAAGTTTTCTTTATGAAAATTGTAGTATTAAAAATTTTGTTTCGAAATAAAATTAAAAAAAGTATTTTTACGTATATTCAAAAGAACGACGAATATTTATGTATTCAATATCTGATTTGAATCATAAAAGAAAGAAGAATTTACAGCTTATTTCTTACAATTTGAATAGTTTTTATCAAATTTTTAATGCGAGGATTGGTTGGTGAAAGCGACGTTTGCCGAATATGAAGTGACTTTTCCAGAAACAAAATCGATTTCGAGTATTCACCCAGATCATTATACACTTGACCGATGTTGTAGTAGGATATAGCCAAATTAGGATGTGTTGGAGGTAAAGTTTTTTCTCTTATTTGAAGTGCTTTGTTGAAGAATTCAAATGCTTTCGAGTAGTTACCCATATTTCTATGCAACTCACCAATGTTGTTGTAAGAAATTACTAAAGTGGGATGATTTGGAGGCAGAGTTGTTTCGAAGATATGAAGCGATTTTTCGAGAAATTCAAGTGTCTTGAGATAGTTTTCCATTTTTCTGTAGACTGCACCGATATTGTTGTAGGAAATAGCTAAGTCCGAATGATTCCAGGGCAGAATCTTTTCCAAAATTCGACGTGCTGTATCGTAATATTCGAGTGCTTTGGAAGAGTCGCCAATTTTGTTATACATCGAACCAATGTTGCTGCAAGTAGTAGCTAACGAAGGATGCTTTGTAGGTAGAGTTTTTTTTTAATTATAAATGCTTTGCTGTAAAATGTAAGTGCTTTTGAGTAGTCACGCATGTTTTGATACACTAATGCAATATTGTTATAGGTACGAGCCAACGAAAGATCATCTTCTGGAAGACTACGTTGCTTAATTTCAAGGGACTGTTCGTATAATGAAAGTGCTTCTTTATATTTTCTTTGATGACTTTTCGTATATCCAAGAGCGTGATAGTAGGTCGATTTATCGATTTCTTTGGTTGCCTGTTCAAGCAGTGATAGATACAATTCTTCAGCCTTTTCGTAATGACCTATTTTGAGTAGTAATTTACCCAATCGTTGCCAACCTGTCGGACCTAAAGTTTCCTTTCTTATACGATTAGTCAATTGACGAAGCTGTTTATCATCATCTGATGTCAACTTTAGATTTACTTGATAAAGTGGACGATTGTTATCAAGTTCTTGTATGTCACCAATTCGAAAAATTGTATGCATGGAAAAGAGAATTTCGTCTTCTTCCGCGAAATCACTTACCTCTCGGACGGAGGCAAAGGGACTCGATGATATTTTAGGATCTATAGTCATTTGATAAAGTACACCGATTTTATCCTTTTTTCTTCACTCTTGGATGGCGTAACGAAGAGAAACATCTCGGTTGGTACTGGTGGATAAAAAATTATTAAAAGATATAAGTCCATCTTTGTTTTTCGTTAGTTTCTCAAAGTCATTTTTAGGTAGTCTCTGACCACGATAAACTGAAAATACTTGTCCATGATAATTATTGACTTGTTTTTTGTATAAAGCTTCGATTTGTCTGTGAACGTCACTTAGAAAAAATCCCATTCTAACGATTATATCACCGTCGAGTGTTCTTAATGCTCCATTGAGCATTTTGTACGTGAAGCATTCACATGTATACCACCGAATGGCCTCTGATGATTGATATTTACGCTCAAAATCATTTATAAAATTCATTTCCGCGACATTGTTCTGGTACAATGTTCTGCAAAAAATGACCAAATCTTTTAAAGCTTGTTGGTCATATTCCATATCAAGAAGAACTTCCTTGAAAATTTGAGTATACATAAAAGTGGGTTCCAGTTGATTGATATTTTTCGTAGAACTGTCCTCGTATGTGCCAATAATACTTAATGAGAAATTGTTTTGGTTCGATTCTTTGACTGCAATTGTCAATGCTTCACAAATCGACTTAATTGATGTATGTAAACCTTTAATTTTAGCCCAATCTTGTGTCCATACTTCATGAGATTGTGTATTGTCGCAGAATATGTATATGGAATCCAATTTTGCCATGCCATGAATTTTCGGTACAAGTTCTTGTCCAAGTTCTCCAGATACAATGACGAATGCTATTGCTTCATTATATTCTTGGAGACTTTCAATGCATCCTACTGCTGTTGTGTAAATTTCTACATTGTTGATTATACTCCGCAACTGCTCGAGTGTCTTTCGACAATCTGAGTTATTAAGATCCATATTACTATCAACCCACATAACCATATAGTCTTCGATTGTGCGTCGCCTTCTTTGTTTACTCATTGAGACAGATTTTTTGAAACGTTTGACCAATAATTGAATACACTACAACGATGAATTACTGCTCAGAAAGAGATTGCTTCTTCTGTTTTTAGATTTGATGTTGTTCTTTTCTTGTCAACTTGTCTGCGATAAGGAATTTGAAATTTTGTTTTTTTCTTTCTTATTCGACAATAAAGTCTATTTCGTTTTAAACTATATGACAAGTTTGTCAACGAGAAATAAAGAAAAGATAAATGCAACAATATCATTGATATTTATTGTCATTCTCTACCATTTTTCTTGATTTTGTCAAATATGTAACAACTAGACGTTGCTCTTATCGCTCGTTTACTGCCTTCAAAACAACTACATTTCTTCTGCTTTTTAGAAAGTATAACTTAAAAAAAGATAAACGAATTTAATATTGCTTCTAGTGATAATAGAACACGATCAACATGAGTTTTGAGTGTGGCTGCGTGAGTCGTACTTGCGTAACTAGATGAAGCAATGATATGTCCTCCCCCCCCCCCCTCCGCCGATGAAAATGAGTAATGGAAATCTCCTTTCTTTCTTTTCCCGACTTGCACTGATTCAAATGTTTTCGAAACTTCTGTTATCGGCCTAGCTTAACTGATATCTTTACGATTCAATCGTTATTCATCCTTTATCCAACAACAGGTATTAATTCTATTTGCACATGTTCGTTCTTTGATTCAGTGGAGACAATGAAGACAATTAGAGTTATAGATAGAATAATCAGTATGTTTCATCCTAGAATGCATCAGACTATGAATCCAAAACTAGTATGATTCACTACTTTTTCACTCTGCCACACAGCCACAAAGAAACAATGCGATTATATCTCGGTTTATATGTAATCAGAATCATAAATCAACCCATGCTATCAAATTCAATCTGCACCTTCTAAAGGTAAGCAGTATCGATGAATAATTTTCATTCTTTTCTGCTCCTCTTTAACAATTAACGACAAAAACTTCTCTTTTGATAGATGAGTAATAAAAACTTTTTTCTTCTATTTTCGATCAATCAATAACCAGACTAGCACATGATTTCATCATTGATTGATAAGGAATAAATTGTACCACCTGCATCAGAGTTTAATTCATCAGCATCCTCAGCACCTATGACACAGTTGTCTGCTGTTAGGGACATTAAGATTTGTTTGCTTCAAATATTTAATCGAAGAAGATGCCGTGCTTTACTTTTCCTACAGGCATTTTTTCTTCGGAAAAAATCAAACAGTCGAGCAAGATTTTCTATCCAATAAATAAATGATTTTTCGAGAAATCGATTGCATTTTCTTCTTTCACGACTTCTTATCAATTATGTTTTCTTTATTATTTATGTTAAGAAATGATGCGATTATTTTCTAAGAGGTTTTAAAGGATAAAAATATGCCTTATGTGAGAATCAATGACTCTTGAAACACTATGATAGTAAAAATCGTGTAGAAGTTGAGAAAAATTATAAAGAATACATCATTCGTGAAAACTCTAGTACATATGTTGCTCAAAATAGGGTGTGGGTGTGGGTGTAAAGAAAACACACACCCATACCCACACACTTCATTTTACTTTACTTTTTCGACAAGGTAGATACACTTTAACCCTTTCAGTCCCGGTGGGATATATATTTCCCACCTAGCGAAAATTTTGTATTTTTCAAAAAATTTCAAAATTATTTGAGGTTTTTAAGATCTAGAAGGAATATTTTCAACAAATATTCGTAGTTAAGATACATTTGTGAAGGATTGCATAGATATTCTTGTGAATAGAGATTATCGATTAGTGTATCGAAGCGTGTTCATGTGATTTTTCAAAGTTTTCCTCAACAATCTAGATTTTTTAAAACTTGTGTTACGAGTCATTGAGTCGTGATGAAATTTATACAGGAAAAAATAAAGAACGATCTTCGTCATTAGGAGAGCATATAGTTATGTCATTAGTAGATGAAATAGGTATGAAGAATCGTCATCTATTTTTTGATAATTATTTCACCTCCTTATCATTACTCTACAAGCTGAGAAGAAAAAAGATTTCAGCCACCGGTACAATTCGATCTATAGAAAATACTTTCCAACTGAATTGAAGAAAGATGAACAATTAGAGAGAGGCGATTATCGATACCTAACAGCTAATGGAGTTTCTGTAATAAAATGGATGGACAAGAAAGAAGTTCTAGTCGCATCAAACTACTTTGATCCTGAGGTATCAGATAAAGTTACTCAACGAGATAAAGATGGTAGTAGAAAGCAAATTTCTTGTCCATTAGCAATTGCTCAGTACAATAAGTACATGGGAGGGATCGATTTATCGGATCAAAAAATAAGGTATTATACAATTGATCGAAAGTCAAACAGAAACTGGATGAGAACATTTTTTCATTTTCTTGGAATATCAATTATGAATTCATTTATCTATTATAAAGATCTTTCGAACAGTAATATTAGTACAGTAGAATATATATCATGTATTAGTACCGCACTGATAGGTAACTATTGTATTAGAAAACGACTAGGAAGACCTTTGGCAATGAGTAATCAGAAGAAGATTCGAATCGAGGAGAGCATTAGTGATACAAAAAATTCGGAAAAAGCACAATTGTTAGCTCATTTACCAGATGTTGTTTCAACTTATCGTAGATGTGCTTATTGTAGTACAAAAGAAAAAGAAAAAAGAACGAATGTAATATGTATTTTTTGTGGTGTTTGTCTCTGTGTAAAAAATTGTTTTTCATTGTATCATCAAAACTATGTATATAAACAATAAACTGAATAAATATGTACTCATATAATTACACAATTTTTTGTTGTAACTTAACCAGATGTTTCGTAATACCATCTAGCCACTTAGCGCTATATTTTTCAAACTTAAACTCGGTAAAAAAAAGTCGGGACTGAAAGGGTTAAGGAACAAGTAAGAGATAATAAAGTAAGATAAAGTACAGTATGTAGCTGATGATTATTGATTTATTAGTTTATTATCAGGCATGAATCACATTCTAATACGTCAATAGCCATCAATTATATGCATTAGTTTATCGTATTTTATTATATTTTACTCGTTCCATAAAGTAAGAAATCCTTTACTTTAGTTTTTGGATAAATTAGATCTACTTCACTGTACTCGGTCAAGTAAAGTAACTGAACTTTACTTTATTCAATGAAGTAAAGTGAAATGCTTTACTTCACTTTACTTTATTAAAGTAAAATAAAGTTAAAGTGCCACCCCTATTGTAGAGCTTTTCACGCTGCATCTTGTGGTATATATATTTTTTTTACGGAAACATATTAGGGGATAAAAAGATGAAATAGGAAAAAACAAATGCCTCGTTCATGTTATTTTTTCGCAGCGTCCAAAATCGGTGACATAGAATTTTGATTTTTCTGTAAACAAAAAGTGCACAATTAACATAAGCTTTACTTTGTAGATTGCAGAGCTTTTCGCGCTGCATCTTATGGTGTACTTTGTTTTTTTCAATACAATATATTCAGTGGATGAAAACTGAAATACAAAGCGCAGCCATTATACCTGGCGCACCCGTTACTTCTATGGATTTCAACTGATATTTGCAAAATCAAACATATGTATTAATTCCAATGGATACTATAAAAAACGAATATCTGTATAAATCTCAATTCATATTATCAAAGTCAAGTATCTATATTAATTTTAATTAATATCAATAAAATGAAATATTTATATTAATTCCAATTTATATTATAAAAATGAAGCATTTATATTAATTTCAATGGATATTTGAGAAATGTTATAGTTATAATAATTCCAGTTGATGTTAGAAAAATCAAATACTTACATTGAGTGCAATTTATAGGATTAAAATCAAACCTGTATATTACTTCTGATCGATATTATGGCAACCAAATATTTATAACAATTTCGATTGATATTAAGAAAGTTAGATATCCATATTAATTCCAAATCACATTGTAAAGATGAAGTATTTATATGAATGTCAATTGATATTATAAAAATGAAATAGTTATATCATTTCCAAGTGAGGGTGTGAGTGTGAGTGTGAGTGTCTGCTCTCGTTCCATCCACAACCACACCCACCCGCATCCACATCCACACCTGTTTTTATCAAATACATTCTTTCAGAAAAGGGTGAGCGAATTCATTGATGAGCATTGCTTGTTGATTATAGTCTATTTCGAAATAAAAAAAATGTATTAATATAAAAATATTTATTCAAGATAGATAAGTAAGCTATGAGTCTTTTGAAAATATAAATTTTATCTAATCGTTTACCAATTAAATTAAAAAGAAAAATTACTAAATTAAAAGAAAAAAATTGATAGTGTAATGTAATTTTTTTAAAAATTGAACAATGAATTGAACAAAGATAATATATAAGTTAGCGGTAGTATTAATAGTTAAAAAATATTTTGGTTTTAACATTTTGATTAAAATTGCAGCTAAGAAATCACATGATCAAATTTTTATTCAAAATAACCAATTGAATATATTATCATTATTTTTAGATATAAAACCCAATCTATCATTAAAATTTTATCAAATCAAAATGGCTGATGATAGTTTTTTGGCAACGTTAAACGAATTTATACAAATAACAAAGGAAATCATTAAAAAATTAAATGAAGAATTAGATTGGATTAATGACCATCATACAAGATGCAATGCTGCTAAAACAGTGGGTACTACTTCAACAGTAGTCGGCGCAACTGTTCTAGGTGGTGCACTTGTTTTGGCTCCATTTACAGGTAATAAAGTTTATAAAATAAACGTAGAATGATTAAATTTACTAATTTTGCTATGTTTGCAGGTGGTGCTTCAATTGTAGCAGCAACTGGTTATGGTGCTTTAGCATGTACAGCAGGAGCTGCCATAAACATCACAACTGATTTAACTGATATGGTAACCCAAAGAATAAAAAACAGTCAAATCGAGAGCATTTGTGGTCGAAGAAATGAAGTGGCCAATCGCTTGAAAGAACATTTTGATGAGGTTGAACGTGTGGCCACCGAACTTAAAGCATTAAACGTCGAAGAAGATAATGCTTACGCATTATCACTATGGAACGCTATTAAAAAAGGAAATAGAGTGAGAACATCTACTAGAGATATAATACAGCTGAGCAGATGTGTAGAAGTGGCAAGCGGGGCTTCTAACATGTGTTTACGTAGTGGAGGTTATTTTTGGAAGGGTATGAGATTGCAATCTGAAGGATTAATGAAAGCACTCGCTTTGCTTGGTTTTAATGTGAGCAAAAAAGGAGCTATGGCCGTTATTAGAACGGGCACAGTAGTACTTAGTGGAGCTTTTGCAATCTATGATGTTTACTCGTTAATACAAAGCATTAAAAATGATCATCCGACTGTAAGTGCTATTTCCGAAATCATTAAACAGATGGACGGAGAACTAGCTCAAATTGTTGAGGTGAGACGAAATGCAATTGAGATGTTGGATAATTAGTTCTTTTTTAATTTTTTTTATTCAAATTTGATTTAATTTTTTTAAAGAATTTTTAAAATCAATTGTAACACAGATCAACTTGTATATCTAGAATATAAATCAATCTTCTGGGTGTAGGTGTGGGTAGGATATGGGTGTGGGCGTGAGTGTGGGTGTAGGTGTGGGTGGGTGTAAGTGTGGGTGTGGATGTAGATGTGGGGTGTGGGTGTAGTTCTTCTTTTATCCTACACCCACACCCACACCCACACTCACACACCCCCACACCCACACCCCCACACCCACACCCACCCACACCCCACACCACACCCACACACCCACCCACACCCATCCACGTCCACACCCACACCCACCCACACCCCACACCACACCCACTGGGTGTGAGAAAGTTATTGTTATTTTTTTTTGTTATTATAACAATAACATTCACTTTTTGACTCAAAAACATTAATGAAACAAGTGTAAGCATAGTTTGCGCGTGCGTCAAAAAATCACTTTATTCATACAGTATCTTTATTACCATTTGATATAAGAACCAGTCGTAAATATTTTGAGAAATCCTAAAATAATTTTTTTTGTTATTGTTATTGTTATTGTTATTATTATTATTGTTATTATTGTTATTATTGTATAATAATAACAAAAAAAGTTATTTTACGATTTCTCAAAGTATTTACGACTGGTTCTTATATCAAATGGTAATAAAGATACTGTATGAATAAAGTGATTTTTTGACGTACGCACAAACTATGCTTACACTTGTTTCATTAATGTTTTTGAATCAAAAAGTGAATGTTATTGTTATAATAACAAAAAAAATAACAATAACTTTCTCACCCCTAACACCCACACCCATCCACGTCCACACCCACATCCACACCCACACCCACACCACATCCACACCCTATAGAGTTAAAGAAATTAGTTTTGTACAATTGACTTGTGTTGTAGTTCTTGTAAAATCTTGTGTCACCCTTTTCAGTGCTTCATAATCGACAGAAAGTGCACCATTATTCGGTAAACATGTCTTCGAATCAATTAGAAATTCTTCGATATAATCATTGTGAGGTTCACTTAGATCAAGTTCCGTGAGATGAAGATATCTAGTAATTGAAGAATCATAATTATTGTTCTTCGATTGACTATATAGTTTGTTCTTTTGGGGCTAATCATTAATTAGAGTTAAAATTTTCATATTTGGAAATGATTGAGCAATTCGAAGAAAAAATTCATGTTTGAATGAAGGTTCATCCAATAATGATATTTCACGAACATATTGAAAGAATCCATCGAGAAAATTATTTGGAATTCTCTCGTAATCTTTCAGTCAATATGGATATGAATAAATATGGTGTTCAACGTCTTTAATCTTTGGAAAATAATCAACACAAGAAATTATTTGATTATCTTTAAAATCTTTGAATGCATTTTGAATATCGTCATTTGATTGGAAATTAATTTGATTATAAAGATAAATAGTCGAAAGAATGTTAAACGAAAATTTCTTTAATTGAGACATATAATTGATAATATTTTTCTTCAAATCCTTACCATCAACGAATGTTTGTTTATCACAGACTAAAAAATATAGATTCAGCTCTTCTAAATTCAATATTCGCTGCAGAAGTGGTACAATTAATTCGTTATATAAATTTGTACTAGAATTACAATGCAGGGAGAAACATCTTAAATTTGGTAGTTTTTCCTAGAAAAACAATATACTGAATTCATTTGAATAAATAAAATCTTAATGAAAATAATCCACCTTATTGCTAATTATTAGATGTGACGACATAATTCTTGAAATATTAACATGAAGTGTATGAAGTTGACTGAAACGTCCATCAAGTAAATAAAGACAATCGGTCAAACATACCAGAGATACATGCTATTCTAACAAAGTTGAAGAGAATATAGTTGCAGATGGAATGTCAAATGATAATTGTTGACACCAACTGGACAATAGACCGAAATGGAAGTATTTTAAGTTGGAGAACATTGTTAAGATATGTGTAAATATAAGAACGTTCACATTTCCACATGTATGTAGATCTTCATATTCATTAACGTCGGTGACAAGTGCAGCAATTAGATTTTTATCGACATGAGTTGGGTGTAGGTGTGAATACCGCTAAACGCATACCAACCACCATAACCCGCACCATTTTCTGATAAACTAATGTAAATAGTTGAATGAATATGTTAAAGTAAATTAAATTGTAATAATAATAATTATTTATTGTTTTAAATGATATTTATTGATATAATATAAATGAATTAAACAAAGAAAAACAAAAAAAAAAAAGAAAAAGTTAATATTCTTCAATCTTTTGTCGATCTTTTTCAATTTGTAAAACTTTTTTTGTTAAACTTGTTAAACAATTTGAATTCGAGTCATCTGAAAGTGTTCGTTTAACAGAATTATTTGTTGATTGACCAAAAAAAAGATTTTTTTCATTTCTATTAATAAGAATATTATCTTGATTCTCATTTGAATTATTTATTTTTGATATTGTTGAAATAGTTGTTAAAAATTTACCATCTTCAGTTCGAATTCGAGTCGTTCATACTGTATTATTTGTACCTAGAATTTATTTAAAAAAAAAAAGAAAAAAAATTTCAATATGATTCATATGATTTCAATTCAATTAGATTTAACAAATTTTATAAATAATATTATTATTTTATTAATTTATTTAATATATTAATTAATTGTTTATTTGCATAGGTCAACTAACAACTATTTTACTAAACATTTATTTATTTCATATAATTATATAATATGAGAGAAAAAAAAATGTTTGAATAAATGAATAAATTTTATATTATTATGTCAGTATGATGTTGTCTTTAAAAAAAAAATATATATTCAATTAAGTTAAATAAAATTGGTCGAAATATAAAAATAGTTCTTATGTATTTATTTAATTGTAGACAAATAAATATTCTTATTTGTTTTATATTATAAAAAAGAGAAGAGTCTATAAATAAATTTCTATTTCGATTAATTCAACTAAGATTGTATTTATTTGACTAGAGCTTTTTAATAAAAATTTTTCAAATCTAATCAAAGATTTAATTCCAATGTAGATTTTATTAAAAAGAAAAAGTAATCGAAATAGAAAAAGTCTATATCGAAAAATTCAATAAAGAATTCGACTTGAGTTTTTTTTTCTTTTTGATTTTTAATGAATTATCTTGTTAACAATCGATATATCGTCTATATTTTAATTAATTGTTGATTAAATAATTTGTTATTGTTGAATATAATAATTAATATATAGTTATCATGATCAATATTTATTGGAAATAATATTAAATAAACACTTAATCATACAACTGACAATAAATAATCAATATTATTTTCTTAAGAAATAAATCTTTTATATGAAATATTCAAAAAAGATTTCTTATATGAAGAGATAAATTATATTTAAGTTAATATAAATCTAATATTAATTGAATATAGTATGTAACAAATCTTGATGACATTATTTAGTCAATAATAAAACAAAAAAACAAAAGGTTACCTGCTTGAATCAATGATGATAAAACATTCGATGTTGGATTTGTTTGAATATCTCTTGTTAAATAATTTGTTTGATTATTTGATGATGATGAATAGATATTTGATTGAATTTTATTTGACGAATAATTAATAAATGTATTTGAAGATATATTTACGTTAACATGTCCTGATTTAATATTTTCAAATGTTTTATTTCTATAAGGAAGATCAATTAATTGATTTTCTTTTAAATTATTTTCAAGATTTTTTTCAAGAAAAGGAATATTTAAAAATATTTCTTTATAAAAACTACTTATATCACCAATTATATTTCCATCAATTAAATTAATTGTTTCAGCAGGTTTTGATGATGTTAAACATGGATTCTTATCTTGAAGAAAAAAAACAAGAATAAGTATCTTTAATTAAATATAAATCTTACGAATATTTTCTTCATTTTCAATAAAATCATATTTGTTAATTGAACGAATAAAAACACTTCGAACTGTTTTCTAATTTCGAATTAGGCGTTGATTTATATGCTTGAATTAAACGAGACCATGTTAACTCTTGTATTGAAATAAATTTGAATTAGCAACATAATAAATCGATGATAATATAATTTGATCTAAATCTCGTGAACGAAATAATAAATGAGTATAATTTTCAAATAAATATAAAAATAAATTCCGAACGATTTTTTCCAATTTATTTGATTGAGATTTATATAAATCATGACAAATAGCATCAAGACGAGATAAGACATTTATACAATTTACAATAAAACATTGTATATGGACTTAATTTAACATGTTTTTTATCATTATTTTCAACAATTCCATCTGATTTACTTCGATTTATTGTCGATTTATTCTAAACAACAACATTATCTGTTTTTTCTTCTTCAAACAATATTTTCATTCTTTTTTTTTCTTTTTATTAAATATCATTTGTTCTTTTTATCCTATTAACCCCTTATCCCCCATAGCTGTTCCATAAGAGCCATTGATAAAATAACTTTATAAATAGAATATTAGCCTGTCGAATATACCAATGGTGTGGCCTAATCCACCGAATGTTCTGTTCCTGGAGTTGGGCGGTTTGAGTGATGTAAAAATCATATGATGAAAAATGGGAATTGAACGACATCACAAGACTTAATTTTTTTTTCTTTGATCATATTATTGATTGGACAGAAGCAGTATCTATCTCGTACTGTTGAAGTGATAGGAACAACGCAACAAGTAAACCGATAAAAATTGACATCAAAGAATGCATGGTTTTTCTATACCTATTGTCAAATTTAAGCCTATTTTTCTCTGATCCATTTTGTAACGTCTGAAGGAATTTAATTCATCATCAATACTATTTCGACTTCTCATGAGTTGAGGTCTATAACGTATATATTAACTTTGTTCTTGATTATCCTCCATCTGTCTAACAGTGATTACATGGTCAATTGTGTTCTTTAGTATGCGTAATTCGCGGAGTTATCATGAAGCTTTCGAAATATATCTAATTCAGCGGTGGAATTCTTCATGGATTAATATCACACAGAAATTCCAAAAGATCTCTATCGACTGCAAGTAGGGAACATTTTGTTTAAAAAAATTTCGAATTTTTGCATTTTTTTTCAAAATTATCGATTTTGTAAATCATATATCTCGAAGGTACAGGAATGAAACAAAATATTTTTTTTTACCAATCGATAGCTTGTGAAATTCCCTACAAATAATGTCTTGGGAGTTTTTCAGTCTCATGCTTTCTGTTTTCTGTGATCGTTCTACAAATGGGTCATATATGACCTATTGGGGGGTAATGGGTTAATTTCTATGATTTATTTCCACTATGAAAGTTAATCCAAATGGTAAATTAAAAAATATTTGTTTTCTAAAATTTTATTCAACTTTTTAGAAAAAAAATGTGTTTTTTTTTAAACGAAATATTTCAAGAATTAAATTGATATTATATTAATAAAGATTTATTTTCATTAGTTAACTAAGACAAATAAAATGTGTTTGGTTTATTCTATAATAATTAATATTTGTTTGAATAAAAATAAAAATCTTCGACAAGATATTTTCCTTCGTTTTTTTTTGTTAATTCGATTTTGAAAATTTTTGAGAAAAAAAAGATTCATTGAATATGTCGAATAACTAAAACTGTTTATTTATTTCTCTAGAAAAAAAATGATAAAATCAAATAAACGAATTCAATATCAAAAGATAATCTTATCTACTGAAAATTTTCATTCAAAACAAACAAAAACTTTTTCAACAAATCGATTTTAATCAAATTCAATCAACTTTTTTTCTCTTAAATTAAATTCCAAGGCGTTCTACGTCCAAAAATAAAGATTGACACCATAGAGAATTATCGTCATTTTTCTCAAATATCCTCTATAAAAAGTGTGCTATCGAAAGAAAAACAAGTGTTCGCCGTAGACAGGCTTTAAAATGGTTCGTTGATTAGATAATATAGAAATAACATAAGTCTTTATTCGTCGATTGATTTTGATGATAATTATCGTCTTATGAGCATAAAATGGTTATTGGTTATCGAATTATCTTTCTAGTTTGATAAGTTTTTAGAAAAGGTCGACGTCAATTATCATATTTAATAGAATTTCAGATGAGTTTATTTTCGTCAAGCTCGATTATGAAAAAGAAATAAATTCTTTTTAAATCGCTGATGTATCTTATCAAATGAGTTCTCATTATTTTTTCATGATAAATATACAAAAATAAAAGAAAAATAAAATATTCTAAAGGGCCAATTTTTCTTGTTACCAGATCGGACTAAATATTTCAATGTTTTTAAATATTCATGAACAATATTCTCTCAAAATAAAAATTTTCGTTAATAAAAATTTGAAAAAAATTTTTTGTTAAATAAAAATAAATTATATTCATTATTATGATTATTTGAAATTAGTAAAAAAAGATAAATATATATGTATAATATTGTATTAAATAAATCAAATAATAAATCTTACTGTTAATTGATCTGTTGTATTCGATTGAAATAATTTTCTTGATACATTCGTTTTATTTGATGATTGACTAAACATTCGAGTTACATTATTTATTGATGATAATGAATTATTTATATTTGATTGAATTGATGATATTGTTTTATATGATAAAATACCTTTTAATTCAATATCATTCCATAATGAGGATTTTGTTGAAAAAGCCATTGATGATAAAATATGTTCTTCAATTGATGATAAATATTTAATAAATAGTGTTGATTCATGTATTTGTTTACAAGTTTGTAAAAAAATTTGTATGATTTTTAAAAACGAATACCCATCTAATGAATAAACATGTAATATCCAATTAAAATCATGATATTTATCCGAATGAGCATATAATACTAATAATAAACATAAACCGAGAAGAGATCGCATAAATTCATTATTTAATATTAATTTACTAAAATAAATCAATTTAGTTATTTATTCATTCAAACGAAAAAATCGTTTACTGAAATGATTGTTGAATTTGTTGTGAATCAAATTTATTTAAATTTAATCTGCCTTTTTCAATAGTTAAAATATTTTCAATGGAATAATAAAATAATTTTAGTGATAAATCAAAACGTGATTTACATGATCGAGATGGATTTTCTTCTCGACTTATTTTATTAACATTTTCTACTAAATCATATTGACTATTAAATAAATATTCATATGTATTTAAACGTTCAACAAGATCATCTAAATTTTTAAAAAAACAAATTTTATTTTATTTTTTGTTTTTTATCAAATCGAACATTATTTATGTAATTGACGCTTTTCAAATAATATATTAAATTAATTAACTAAATAACTCTAATTTTCATATTTCTTATTATTTCCATTTTATTCTCATAAAAAAATCCATTTAATTATTTCTATTATCTTTATTTTAATTAAAATAAAATTCATTTTTATCTATCTAACTGATTATTATTAAAACGAGTTTATTCTTAACAAGGAAAGATTTATAAAATGAAGTTTTTCGAGAGAAAAAAAAATCAACGAACAAAGAATTAAAATTTTAAATCTTATATATCATTCAACGATCATTTTAAATAAATGTCAATATAATACAGATGTTCAATTCAATATATTCTTATTTAACGAGAAAACATCTTTAATTAGAAACAAAAATTCCTTGCTTAATTTAATTATTTTTTTTTATAAAAAGAATATTTAAAAAAAAATAGAATGTCTGATGTAAATATAAATAAATATTTATTTGTTTAAGTTAATAAAAAAAAAAAGATAGTGATGATAATTGTCTGTTCGATCGTCATGAAAATTATGTATCGGATTTATCTCTCGATTTCTAATAAAAATTTTTTTCTTTTAAGTCTCTTGGTCATTTTAATGCAAACTATTTATTTTATTTACATTTAATTCCATTCTATAATATCAATTCTATATTGATCAACTCTCAACACAATTATTATTGAAATATAGTTCAAATCTGATTGTTAATTAGGTTAATCGTCTCTTTCCTATGCAAATCAATGAGTAAAACAAGTCTGACAGTTCTTATCATAGATTCTAATGTAACATTTAGCTAAGAACTATTTGTGTTGTCATTAGTCTCCTCCACGTATTACCGAAGGTAAACTAATCATAGTTGACTACTAGTTGGTCGCTGCTACACTGATCAAAAAGGTGACATTGACAAATTGAAATAGGTTTCGAATTAGTTTCAATTGTCGAAAGGCTTTTTATTTTCAATGCATGAACGGGGAAAAACGCAAAAGATAAAGTTAAAAGTTCGACTAAGAAAATCTTATGATGAAAGAACATGATGAAGGTTTGAGAAAGAAAAACAAATTTGTTTTATGTTCGATTTGATAAAAAAGGAAAAAGAAAAAGAAAATTTAACCTAAAAAAGTTTGCTGTCCTATAATTGAAATAAGATTATCTGTTGGTTTTGTTTGTTGTTGTTCAACAATTGAATATAATAATTTAATTAAATGATTAGCTTGAGATATGGGTGTTAAATATTGATTAGAAGAAGTTCTTTGTGTTCATCATTCGATGTAAAATGTTGATCTGCTGTTAATGGTGTTCGATTTTCAGAAGATTTTGAATATAGATTTTCATTTAATGAATTACATAAGTCATTTAATTGAGATTTTTTTTCTAAAAAAATTCTTTTATCAATTATAGAATTTGTTAAAACAATTTCATCATATTGATGATTTATATCACGAATTGTTTCTAAATAATTAAATTCATTTAAAAAATCTTTTTTATCAAGACGTTTCAATAAATCATTTTTTAAATGTTGTTCGATTATTGCTCGACACGTATCCGATGAACAGCAATACATTATACATAAGTTATCGATTATGCTTCCATCATTTGAACATAAATCATTTAAACAACCTTAAGCAAAAAAAAAACAACACTTTTCTTTTTTTTTTAATGTTTTTATTCAATTTATTAGGTTTAGTTTAATAAAATTATTTCGATTATTATATATTTATTCGTTTCGAATAAATAATTCAAATCAGTTTGTTTTTGTTGACAACAAATATCGATTTCTAACATAATAAACAACTCGAACAATAGATATTCGACTTATGAAACTCTACAATTAATCTATCATCGGTTCAACGAAACATTTTCTATAGTTTAATTAAGAAAAAACAAGTAGAACAGATTGAATAACTCGTTTAATATGATGAAATATAAAGTCTAATATGAATATATCCTTGTTTCATTTTATTGAATAAATTAAAATAAATCGTTTATCATAGATATATATTTTTAATGAAATAAAATAAATATTTAAATTGCTCATCTATTAAACAATCAATATAATTGATGAAAATTCCGAGAAGATTTAATAGATATTTATATTTCTATCGTATGTCGAGAATATATATTTATATATGAATACAATCATTATTTGTAAATCTTAATTATAATTATATTATTTATAAATGATTATTAATCGATTGTTCATAGTTATGAGTATAATATCGTTTAAACGATTAAATTGTCAAATATGATTTGAAATAATCGAAAAAGATTAACGATTATTTACGTTTTCATCGATTAATAATCATATTGACAAGAAAATAGGTTTTATTTCTAAGTTATCGATATATATATTCGATAAAAAAAAAATATTTGCAATGATTTTTATTTAATAATATATTGATAAATCTCGAAATAAAATATTTAATTTAATTCTATATTGAACAATCGAAAATTGAATTTATTTCAGATCTGATCTCAAAGATTTTTAAATAAAAATCCATATTATTAAATAGATTTTTATTTTAAAGAATTCCAACGAGTTTTTAAAAGTAAATTATCTTTTATATAGATAAATAAAACTTTTAAAGTTTAAATAAAATAAACAAAAAAAATCTCTTAAGAAATCCTCATTTTGATAAGAAGTGAAAAAGAAATTTTTTAATTGAAAAAACAAAAATGAAATGTTAATAATTAAGTCGATTAAAATGATATATATAAATAAAATCTTCTAATCGAGCGTTACCTTTAAGTAAATAATCTAATTTGGCTAATTTGACATAATCATAAATAAAAGAAAAAGAAGAAGTAAATGAAATGAAGCAATAAGATCATTTATAGTTGATGGATAAATTGTTTTAGCTAATGCGTATATTGTCCATATAAGTGAATATAAATCCTGATGTGAACATTTATGTAATTTATTTTTTGTATTTAATTTAGGATTTATTTGATTTGATGTTCTTTTATATTGATAATCGGAATAAATTAATTTATATTGATTTCCACCAAATATTTCAATAAATATTTTCGTATATTTTTCAAATATAGTTGATGATATATTAAAAGCATGTTCAACTTGATCAATTTTTGATCGAATTGAATCAGGTAAATTGGCCATATCTTCCCATTTATGTAATTTATCAAAAAAAAACAATTAATTCTAAATGATTAGCACTTTTTAATAAACGTGATATTGATATTGGATTATTACCGTTTATTGTTAGATGTTTATATCTTCTACATGATACATATAATGAAACAGCTAACCAATGTAACTGATCATCTTCTAAAACATAATGTTTACGAATATGTTCATATGAACGCCATGCATCTAACTTTGTTTCCATATCCATATTTAAATCAAGACATAATTTTGAATATAACATTTCAACTGATTCATCATCTTTATTTGACATTTTACTTTTTTTCTTATTCTAAAATAATAATAAAAAACAAAATAATTGACATTGATTTAAATTTTAAAAAAACTTACATTAAGAAATCAAATAAATGAAAATTTATTGAAAAACAAAATTTCAAAATGTTTTTATTTGTTCCTAAAGGTTTTATTTCTATATGATAAATGTCAATGTTCGTTCGTTGACAGATTATTCTAACGAGAATTCAATCATATTTATGTTCGTCTACATTTAGAGTGTTTTTTCTCTTTCGTTCGTGTTTTTTCCCAAATTGATTTAATCGACACAATGAACAAATATTTTGGTTTGACTTAGTTCATTGAAAGGTCATCATCTACGAGAAAAAAAACATACAGACAAGAAAATAACCAATAATCTTCGTGTTTTTTTAATTCAATTGATAATATCAGTCAAACTAACAAAGATTATATTAATTTATAGACACTATATTGAAATCTCTTATCTTCAACATATTATTTTAATTAATAAATCGAATACAATATCACCAACATAGGATGTGGGTGTCGGGTGTGGGAAGGTGTAGATCACCTTCTGAGTTAAACTCACCACAACACCCACACCCACCTCACGCACCCACACCCCACACCCGCCCCATACACCCACACCCTCACCCACACCCACCACACACACACCCGCACCCACAAACCTACACCCTTTTCACTCTTCCCTCCATTTTTTTTGCTATGAGTCGTACTTCGGTTTTTAATATTCACTCATAATCTAGATGAAATTTCATCGACAGATTTCAAACTTCATCTAAAAATTTGCATCAATTCAGAAGCTACTAGGTTTTGATTTTTTGTTCCAATTTTTGAGACATGTCCCAAAATTTCAAAACGTTATAACTCCTGCATGGATGCATATTTTTAGAGGAAGTTTGAAATCTGTCGATAGAATTCGATGTAGATTATAAATTTTAAAAAACGAATTACAACTTATAGCAAAAATAATTAGAGCATACCAAATGTAGTGGCATCATTATCTTATTTCCTTAATAGAGAGCTTGAATAAATTTTCTTTTCTTATTTAGTGGTAGAGAAAATGATGCTCTATTTCTCTGTACTATTTGATCACTATTCAGCTGATATCATAATAATAAAATTTCGATAAGAATTGTTTTTGTGTAAAACTTCACTAATACGTGAAACAAATTAAATGTCCACACTTTGCATTTTTTACATTTTAGTTTTCAATCACTTAATAGGTTGTATTAAAAAAATAAAATACACCATAAGATGCAGCGTGAAAAGCTCTACAACTTGCATAAGGCCACTTATTTTATAGTTGCACTTTTTGTTTTCAAAATAAACAAAATTTTGAGCGACCAATTTTTAACCGTATGAAAACGATATGTTTTTGCTACAAAATGAATTCATTTTTTCTTATTTCATCTTTTCATCACCTGATATGTTTTATTAAAAAAAAACAAAAAACATCACAGGGTGCAGCATGAAAAGCTCTACAATATACAAAGTAAAGCCTATATTAATTGTGTACTTCTTGTTTTCAAAAAAACCAAAATTTTTTGAGAACAATTTTCGCTGCTCAAAAAACCATTTTTTTCTAGACGAAGAAAAATCCCTTTTTTTTCGTAGTTCACATAAAAAATAAACTGTTGTTTAAAAATTGTAGAGCTTCTCACGCTGCATCTTATGGTATATTTTATTTTTTTAATACAACCTATTAAGTGATTGAAAGCTAAAAAGTAAAAAATCCAAAGCATGGACATTTAATTTGTTTCACGTATTAGTGAAGCTTTACACAAAAACAATTCTTATCGAAATTTTATTATTATGATATCCCTTTACTCCCGGCTGGGTCGTTTTCGACCCATTCGTACGATTTACATAATTTAGTAAAAAAACGTCTGATTGACAAGATTGTGGAATATTTGTCTAGAGAATTGAATGAGCTATAAATGCATAAAAAAAGAATTTCTCCTCAATCATTCTTTACCCGACTTATTTGAGTCAAAAAATTGTGAATTTTCGAAAATGTGGAAAAATTCGTTTTCTGAGTTTATTGCTTTTTCTTATTTACGTAGATTGAGTACTCAGACATGCTAATTGTTGATGTGTACTGCTACTACACTAACCTCTTTGAAAGAAAGATCAAATGGATTTGCTAATTATTCGAGAACGAGCACCATCCTTCAAGTCAATTTGGGTCGTTTTCGACCCATTTGGGTTGAGTGACATAAAATTTTTATTTTTCTGAAATGATTTCCTCTCATTAATATGATTGCATAATTAGGATATTATCTTATTAAAAACTTTTGTAGGGTCAAAAATAGTCAAATGACGGGAGAATTTGTCTTTTTTTTTGGATTGAGACATAGATACATCAACTATCTAGTCAGTAGGTCACTATATTACATTCTTTTTCGATTAAATCATGAGAATGAAATCGTTTCTTTTCTTTCATTGACGGTGGTACTGTGTTATCATATGTCAATGTTCATCCCTGTAACCATTGTCTATTTCTTACCGTTCTATCACTACACATTAAGGCCTATTTTGTGTTGTTCATTGTAAAATTTCGTTTAAAAAAAATTAAACGTATCTAATATCATTTTTGAAAAATTTGATTTTGCAGAAAAAATTATTTTTACGAAAAGAAACACGTCAGGTCATAGGAATTCAGCATAACAATCCAACAAAATCGTAAAAATAGCATGTTGAAAAAAATTCAATTTTCATGTCACTCAACCCGAATGGGTCGAAAACGACCCATTTTTAACTATCGCAGGGAAAGAGCTTCACTGGAATTTGGCTACATCCTTGGCATATTGGGCCCGTATTTGCACTATTCCTATACTTGAATCGGTACTAACTTTACCGGATCGGTTTTAGGGGGTAAAGGGTTATCAGCTGAAGAGCGATCAAATAGTACAGAAAAACAGATCATCGTTTTCTTTATCACCAAATAAAAAAAAGAAAATTTATTCAAGCTCTCTATTAAGGAAATAAGATAATGATGCCACTACGCTTGGTATGCTCTAAGTAAATGGAGGGAAGGACGACAAAAAAAAATTTTCTCAAACTCCGATCGCAAAAAATTTATGATAAAAATTCATCATTTGGGACGAATATCACCTTCCATAAGTTTATCTCGGTCCCATGCTCTGAAACTGAGCGCTAGTATATTCAAAAATTTTGGATCCGCCGCTGACTCTCACTCTCATCCATCCATACTTCTCTCTTCTATACAGGAAGAAAAGACAATGCCATTTTCATTCTTAAATTTCTATTCGTTTAATGCCGTCATTAACGTTCACTGATCGCCACCCTCCAATGGTTATCTCGTAAACCCGACTTGGGCTAGCAAATTTAATGTGACTAAAATCTCTAGTTCACTGAATGAATGAAAATATGGACCATTAGAAGCGTCGAAAAAGAGGCAAGACATGTGGCGCCTCCACAAAGTGCATTTTGTGTTATTGATTCCATGAGTCATCGAGCTCAGCGTTCATACTAATGATACCACTATGGCAAGTAAAAAAAACTGATGTAATACTATAGTTTTTCCTATTATTCGTCGACATGTTGCTGCAACTCAACAAGCACTTACGGCAAGAACAACTGCTCGATCATTTCTTATTCGTTTTATTGAAGATCGTCATAGAAAAACTCAACAGGATGATGTTCGACTGGAACTATATATGTTAAAAGATGTTCATACAGAACCCGATGCTACTCAATCAGTAAAATAAAACAAAATCATTATTTCTTTCATAGTTTTGGCTTTTTCTATTTAGATGCCAAAACGATATCTCTTGGGTATAACCAAAGTTCTACTTAATGCTATTCCATTTCTTTATATTGGTTCACTTGTAAGCATATATGAAGCATTAGGTCTAAAAAAAATGAATTTATTTGTATACAGTGATAATGATGATAATAACGATGATTAATAACAAAAGATCTAGTCGAAAGTATTTTTTTTGTTTTTTAACCAGCGCAATTTTTATGTATTGTTCATTCTTTCATCTCATTGATTAACAAAATGAAAATAGAGTTTCATATATATTTATTTGATTAGTATTTCTCTAAATATTGGTTTTTTAGAATTGAATGAATTTTATTTTTTTTTTGTATATGACAATCGGCTTTTGTAGACTTTGCCTCTTACATTTAGGAATTACAAAACGGTATATTACAAATATATCTCGAGCATCCGCAGATCGTTTTATTCGACAATGTCATTCGTAAATATTTGAACAAATTTTTCAATAGAATTTGATTTAATTTATTTCAAAGAATTTTGGAAGTCGATCTATTATGTCGTGATGAAGCAATAATTCGAAAAGCATATTTAGAAAAAGTCAAGCAATATCATCCTAATTCATCATTTCAAGATAATAAAGCTGATCATGTAAAATTTAATCAAGTACAACAAACTTATGAAACACTTCTAGTAAATAAAATTTTTTTTTTCAGACAAAAATAAATAACATTTTTGTGTTATAAGGAAGCGCTAAAATCAAATGATTCTCTTGGTTATTCATCAACATTCTCTATGGATGATATTTATATCAAATTTGATATTCGTCATGCAGCTTCTCAATATCAAACACATTTAGAATATGGAGGTTTCGGATCAGTTGCTTGTAGCTTTTTATTATTGATTTTGTTTCGTATGTAATATTCGTTTTGTTTTTTCTTTAGCATGGGGACGCCAAGTCAAAGACAAGCTGCATATTAGAAAATGCGTGCTGAAAAAGCATATGAACGTGTCTATGAATATCGACGAGATCGAAAAGTAATTGAAACAAGAGAAGAATTAATTGACAGAAATAAAAGAAAATATGTTAGAGCAACGTAAATTAGAATTTTCAATCGAAATTTTATTAAGAAAATAAATATTTATTTTTCCTATAGAAACTTTTATTCATCATCTTGTTGAAAATCTTATTCAAGAATCAATGTCACGTGGAGATTTTAATAATATTAGACCAAGTGGAAAATCCTTATATGAACATAATCCACATTATGTGGATTTTACAACATATAAAATCAATGAAATGCTTATTGATAATGGTAAAATCAAATTAGACGAAGTTCAAATATTATTTTTTTTCTTTTTATTAATATCTTAGGTTATATGCCTGAATGGGTTTTACTTGAAAAAACAAGTTTGAGAATCAATTGAACAAGCAAGAATAAATTTAAAACATGTTTTTTTTTAAAATAATTGCTACTGAAAATCCACAATCGTCTAATAAACAGAAAACCTATTTATCAAATAATATGAAATTGACAGAAGCTTTAGAGAAATTTCGTGTTGATATTGCTGAAATAAATGTTAATATCAATAAACTCAATTTTATTGTATCGATGCTTTGGCGACAGCAAGCACATTCTAATACTAATCACTAAATTACAAAAATCGTTGTACTTGATCGATTAAAAATTGAATTATTACTAAGTGAATAAGAATTAACATTGATTCATTAACAAGAATTAGAACAACGACATCAAAAATGGTTAATTCATCAATTAATTCAATATTTTATTCTATTGCTGCTGCTGTATGTGATTTTTTTCAAGAATTATGAAATTTTAAAGGTTAATTTATTTATTTTTTTTTTCTTTTAATGTACACACTCTCACGATGTATTGTGAAAAAAATTATTCAAGCATAATATTATCTTACTTTTAGAAGATAAGAAATAATGAAAAATATATTTTTTTGCTGAAGATGGATTCTTTGCTAATGAATGAATCTGATTCATATGGTAGTGGTCATCATTAAAATAATAATAATAATATTAAAGTATCACCTAATTCATTATTTGATCGAGATATATTGACAAGTTTATTTCCTGGTAATCAAAGTCCAACCTTAACTGATATTTCATCATCAGTTGATAAATGGACTGATAGTGCAGGCGAATTACTTGTTCAATTGGATAATCTTAGTATGCTTGGTCAAATATGTGATAATGTATCAAGACTTCCACCAAAGCCATCATCAATAAATCGTTCAATTAATGAAATCAAATCGTAATTTGAATTTTTATTATTAAAACATTTTATTTTTCTATAATATATTTGTTGTTTTTTTTAGTTTATCTAATTCCCAACAACCAAAACATTTTAACTTTTCGAGATATTTTTGTTTTTTGACAATGTTATGATCAATTTAATGTTGAACAATATCTATATGATTGAAAATATTCATCAACACTCATCCAGTGATCAAGGAGTCAATAATTTTGGAATGTCAGAATATAATATTCTTTTATCATCTTTTTCACAATCATCATTATTTAAAATTACAAAATCGAAATTTTTTAAGATTCATCAGTTATATCAAAAGGCACATATCTTTTTGAATGTGTTCATTTTGTTCGTCATTGTTCATTAGATCAATGGCCTCAATCGATGGGAATTAATATGACAAAATCTCATCTACAAGAAATATTTACTGCATGTGCAACTGGTACTATGAATTCAAGAATAAATGAATTATATCAAGCAGCTGCAGCGAAAATGTTTTGTATATGGGGTGAAGTAAGTTTATATAAAGAAATCTTTTTTTTTTGCAATAAAAAAGTAAAATCAAAATAAAAAGGCTCATTCATCACAATTTGAAACTATATTAGGCAATGAATAACAACAACAAGTAACAGATAATAATGAAACAGAATTAGGTGGAGAAATGAATTTATGGTATAGTGATGAAACATATGAAGATTATTATAATGAAGGCAGATATGCATGGAGTTTAATCTTGTATGTTATCGTATTTGTCAGCTTTATGTCTATATGTATATTTGTGTTTAAAAATAAATTAATTTTGAAATAATAAATATGTATTATTTTCTTTTGTTTTAGCAATTGTTAATCGCTCAGATCATGATTGTCCATATTCATTATGCCTTATTGCTCGTTTATTTCTTCATGAAATGACATTATTTTTACGTGAAACATATTAAATATTGTCTAAACTTCCATCATTACCAACAACAGGCGTTAATCTTCGGCAACAAGAGCAGCAACAACAACGGATGAATAATCAAGCAACAAGTGCATCATCAACTCTTGTTGAAACATCATCAACATTAACAGAAAAATGTTCATCAGATCGTGTGCGTATGAGAAGTGTTATTTCACAAATATCAAATCGAAGTTCAGCTTCAATATCAAATGAACATCCAGCACGTATGTATTTTTTTTTTAATTTAATTAATTAATTAAAAATAAATTAGTTTCACCTCAAACATCATCATCAACAATCCCACCTGTTTTAAATACAATTCCCGCAACAATAATTAATATGAATCCAACATTATCTGGTGAACGACATATTGGTTTTCGTGTTTATAAAGAAAATAATTCAAATGAAAGTAATCATACGGCTTTGATGATGAATGACGATGATGGAGTTATTCTTATTGATGGTAATTCCACATCAGTAAATATTGAAAGATGAAATATTAATAAATAGATTTTTGATAGATTCTTTTTTTTTAATGTGTGTTATAACACATAAAGCAGGAAGTATTACTGTTAGTACTGGAAGACCAATAGAATTAATGCGATGAAGTAGTATAAAATTAAGAAAATCATCATTAAGAATAAAAGATTCAGGAAACAGTAAAATAAAAAAAACCTTTGCATTAAAATCTTAAAATCTATTAATTTAATTCAGATCCTCGTCGTTCATCATATTGAACTTGTCGTCGTAGTCATGCATCAAATATTTCTTTCGAAACTGATAGTCATCAAAGTAATATCGGAAGTTCTGCCATGAAATCAACTGATCAATATCTCAATGGAAATGATGAAGAATTTGATCAAGCAAATTTTGATGATATTATAAATACTCGTCCATTTCCATGAATAAAAGTTGTTATAAGAAGATTAAAACATGTGATTATCAAATAAAATGTTAAGCTAGTTGTTATGATAAACAAATAACAAATTGTAAAAATTAAATTCAAGCTTTATTAAATACGTATCGTTTATCATCAACATCAAGTTTAGCTAATATTGGTTCATCTTTTTTCTCGTTCCATCAACACATAGATCAACATCACATTTGAAACGAAATGATACAACATCAAGTAAAACTCATTATGATTTAAAAAAACGACGAATAAAAAAACTATTTTGGGGGGATTTTTTAAATAATTTTATTTGATTTTTTTTTCTTATAGCCTTCAACTTGTTGATTTGGTGATAGTACTCGTTCACATATTAATAATGTTATAAAAAATACAAATACAACTGAACCAACTGATGGATTAATTTATAGAATGTTTGTTAAAACAGCAGATCCACGTTTTAATAAACAAATTAATACACATTTTACTGCTGTTTCAGCTTATCTTGAAAAACCAGTTTGTTTCAACATTTATTTTCTTCAAAAAAAAAACAAACACTTTCGAGTTTTGTTTAGATTGAAGCATTAACACAAGTACCATTAATGATACTTTATAAATCATCTGTTTTATTAGAAGATAAACATTATTCGCAAATACTTTATTTATTTTGAGAACTTTTATTAGATTGTAATGAAGAATTAGCTGCTTGTGTTAGTAGAGAAAAACAAATAAATTTTTTTTAAATAAAATTTTATTTTTTCTTATTTTTAACAACAATAGTTATGCTAATAGCTGCTCGTCCTGGTCAATTATTTGATGCATTATTTCATAGAGAAATGGAAAATTTTAGCACATCAATTCGTTATAATGTAATATTAAAATTTCAAATATTATGGTGTTTTCGGTATCGATTTTGGACGCAATTAGAAGAAGATGCACATTCAATGATAAAGGTAAAAATTTATCAAAAATAAAATTTTTCAAAATAAATAATCTTTTTAATTAGATTCTTTCACCAAGTATGGAATTGGTTTTACCATCTCCAGCACTTTGTCTTGCTTATCTTCAAACAGTTGATTATCATAGATGCCACATACTAAATCACTTGTTCAACAAGTTGCTTCAAACCGAGAAGAAATTGTATGTATTATCTAATAAAAAAAATCTAAATAAAAATTTTTTTCTGTTATTGAGTGAGTAATTGTAACAGCAAGTAAAATCCGTAAAAGACATCAACAAGAATTAATACATTCAGCATAGATGGCTAAAGAAGCGAGTAGACGAGTAGCAAGAGAAAATTTTGCTATGTCAATTGTATCAATATTACAATCATATTAATTTGAACCACTTTTACATTAGCAAAGAGATGAAGAAGAAGAAGGTTAAGAGAATATTTTATTAGAAAATTGAGAATAAAAAGATTTGAGTTTTAGGACATACAGATGATGATCGATTTGTTGAAACAAATATTCAAATACGTCAAGCTCAAGGAACATTTCTTTTGGCAATTAGTGCGGACATGTTTAATTGATGAACCAATATTATTAATTGATTTTTTCTTTGAAAAACTTTATCATAAAGAATCTCGTGTAAGTTTTTCTGTAAAATTTCAAATTTCTAATATCTATTTTTAATATTAGATAAAATCTCCTCAAAGTCTTCGTCATCTTATGATATGTTTAACTAATATTCCTCCTCAATTTGCTCATGCCATATTTAATTATGTTCTTGATTTATTAATGAATACGGGTACGTTGACTACTTGATGGTTCTCAATAATTAATAACCGCTGACTTAACCTTTTTAGAAAATAATTCCATATCTTCGTGGTCTTATTTGAAAAAATTTAAAACAAATTTTACGTAAAGAACAAAGTGAAATAATGATATTAATAACTGATAGTGTTCCGTCAACAAAAGAAGCTATTATTCTTGGTCTAGATTTATAGCAAATTCCAACACAAGCAATTATTCAAGAAAATACACAATTTAGTAATGTTTTACAAGAAGTATTAGATTGTTTTTGGTATGCTCGAATCAAAACGTGATTGCTATTATTTAATTGATGTTAAAACTCAACAGATTTATATACCAGATACATATGTACGAGATTTTTATTTTTTTCCTCGAAATATTTATCCACAATTATCATTAATACATATACATATTAAACAATGAAAACAACAACTTGAATATATTTCGATTTATTTAAAAACAACTGAATTAACGTACGATGCAAAAGTAATAGTACAAATGTCAATCCCTCTTTCGAAATGTATACAACTTATTTTTATAACACGTTCATAAATGAAACGATGCAACAGAAAAGAGAAGCATCCTTAAAAAGAACCTGCACTTTTCGTGAGACTCAGAAAAACGGCCCAAAATGTGGACCCCTATATATCTTCCATAAATAGATTCTGAAAAGAATATTTTTTTTATGAGTTGACAAGAAATTTTCTTCTCTTTCAAACAGTATATGATTTATATTTGTCACACATTCATGAATGAAATGACACAAGAAAGAAAGAGCAACGCTCGTGCAATAAATTTGTAGTTTTTATGTGAAATGGTCGAAAACATCATGTTAGACAATAATTAATTTGATTTTTGTGGACCCATTAAAAAGATCTTGTAAAATGGTGGTTACTTTAACTTTTATGAAATCGGTAAAAACATCTTTTAAAAGGACAGTTTATTATAATTAACTATCATCTACAAGATGGTTTTGATCATTTCATATAAAAATTACAAATTTATTGCGTGAGCACTTCTTCTTTTTCTCGTCTCGCTTCATTTATGAATGTGTGGCAGATATAAATCATATGCTGTTCGAAAGAGGAGAAAATTTCTTATCAACTCATAAAAAAATATTCTTTTCAGAACCTGTTTATCGAAGAGATATAAGGATCGACATTTTATGCGGTTCTTTTATGGAAAAGTGCGGATTCTTTTTAAGGATGCTTCTCTTTTCTGTTGCATCGTTTCATTTATGAACGTGTTATAAAAATAAGTTATATATGTTTCGAAAGAGGAGAAAAGGCTCTATCTTTTGGTAAAAAAAGGTTTTCGTTCAGCACCCTTTTATCAAAGAGAAATAGGGATAGACATTTGTGGCATTACTTTTGCATCATAGGTTATTAAAAGTTTTATTTGCAAGATATTTACTTGACAATACATCATATAATCAAATACATAATTGTGTGATATTTTTTCATAATGAACTTATTAAAAGTTCAACATTTCCAAGAAAACGGTTAGAATCTGATTATAATTTATATATAAGAACATCGGATAAAGAATTATTTAATTTAGATATGTTATGTTACAGAAATATAATTGATGACTTTGAGAAAAATGAAAGATTAATTTTATTTTAATGTTTGTTTATTTAAGGATTAAATTAATTGCATGGTTATTTTTTAATATGGATGATAAAGCACCAAAGATATAGGATATAACAATTTTTCTTAATGTAATTAATGGAGCATTTATATTACATTATGAAGATTTTGCAATGTTGTTTTTGTCTTGCCATTTATATAAATATAGGTAACCATTTTCAACATATATTTGCTACAAATGGGTTAGAGAAAACAGATTTTTTTTTATCAAAAAGAAAACTTTTTTTATTTTTATTTTTAGTTATTTATTAATAATGCCAACATTTTTCATGTTTATTCAAATATTCCAGCAGTGGGCAGATTTCCGAAAAAGGAAATTTCCGAAAATACCAAAATTTCCACAAACAGCATTTAAGGATACATGTGCTTAACTATAGAAATTTCGCAGAAATTTTAGTAATTACTACTATACGAGAGACAAATTTCGGCACAATTTCCCAAATATTCATGCAATGCCAAAGCAAATTTACAGGAAATTTCGGAAATTACCTGCACAGATGGAAAGAAATTTCGTGGAAATTTCGGTAATTACTCATACTACACAAGGAAAATTACTAGATAATTTCCGTAAATACCACCATTTTGGAATGAAATTTACCGGTAATTACCGAAAATATAGACATATCTAGAAAAAATTACAACGAAATTTCTGAAATTCACTACTTGTCGCGAAGAAATTTCAATGAAAATTTCTCAGAAATTTCGGTAATTACTAGGAAAATTCAATAAATTCCAAAATTATATAATAATAATATAATAAGCTTCATACACAATTAAAGAACCCTACCTCCAAAAAGTAGAAGAATTTATGGTAATTTCGGAAATTACCAGGAAATTTTAGTAATTACGGAAATTTCTATAAGTTCTATAATATTATGATAGAGATATCTTATAATATAATCATAGGTTTATAGAACCCTACCCCCAAAAAGTGGAAGAATTTATGGTAATTTCGGAAATTATCAGGAAATTTTAGTAATTACTGAAATTTCTATAATATTATGATATAGATATCTTATAATATAATCATA
>CAJNOL010001983.1:0-15170 GCA_905250125.1 Rotaria sordida | reverse complement strand
GGGTTCTATAAACCTATGATTATATTATAAGATATCTATATCATAATGTTATAGAACTTATAGAAATTTCCGTAATTACTAAAATTTCTGCGAAATTTCTGTAGTTAAGCACATGTATCATTAAATGCTGTTTGTGGAAATTTTGGTATTTTCGGAAATTTCTTTTTTTGGAAATCTGAACATTCCTCAAATATTCAATAAAATTCAATGTTAAAAAAAACACAACTGAATATTGTTGCCGACAATTTTTTATTTTACATCATATACCATTTATATTGCAACTGCTTGGTAGTATATCATAAATGCTTGATTTTGATGACCAATCTGATGTTATTCATACAAATAAAATTCAACCAATTAATTTAATTCGTTTATTAATTGCATTAGAACAAACAAGTGTTGATGCAATGAGAGATGATTATTCAATATTAGAACTAGTTAAAGATGATACATCAACAAATAAATCATCTATTATAACATCAACAACAATATCTGTAGCAAATATGACTGTTGTTGCAGAACTTGGTCAAGGAAGTATGATTGCACTAGCTACCATCAAAACCTTGGATTATTGTTATGGTGATGATGATACAATTTTTACTGTATTAAATTGTATTGATGATTGTGTTACTGTTGGTAGGTTGCGCATTATTAGAAGGAAAGGAATTTTATCATCCGGAAGTTGAATAGATATAGAGTTAGAAAAACAATGTAATCGTATCAAAGCTTCCTATTAAGAAAAATTGATAATATAGAAGACTCGAAATATTGTTTGGATAAATAAAGAGAGATGAAATAATGAATATGTAGACATACAGGGTGAATCATAAATATATATACAATAAAAAATTTGAATATCTCCATTGCGGCTTGAGCAAACAAGCTGATTTTTTTTATCAATGATAGAGACATGTTCGAAGTTTATATCCATAAAGGCATGCCCAGAGAGACCCTTTGTTAAGTATCACTATTGACCTCAACAAAAAAATTTTACTTTTTCACAGATAGAAAAAAAACAATGTATTTAACAGAGGGTTTCTTTAGGCATGTCTTTATGAATACAAAGCTTGAACATATCTCTATTATTGATAAAAAAATCAGTTGGTTTGTTCGAGCCGTAATGGAGATATTCAGCTTTTCTGTCGGCAAAGTGACTTTTGTTCCACTCTGTATATTGTTTTTTTTAGCCGATCTGTAAAAAAGTAAAATTTTTCTGTTGAGGTCAATAGTGATACTTAATAAAGGATCTCTCTAGGGATGTCTTTATGGATATAAACTTTGAACATGTCTCTATCATTGATAAAAAAATCAGCTCGTTTGCTCGAGTCGCAATGGAGATATTCAAATTTTTTATCGAATACATATTTATGACTCACCCTATATATAGGTAAATATAGGTGTTAAGGGTTCAAAAGTTTGTACCTTTTGTTATGTTTTATCTAGTTTTCACTTCCACATCGGCGTTTTAAACATCTTGGAGAGGATCAACTAGATTTGCAAAAGCACGCGCTGAATAAAACACTGAGCGTTTGTGAATATTTATTCTTAATAAAACCCTTAATGTTCAAAATAATTTCAATATTTTCTGAAATAACGCTTTCGTAACTCTAAACTAGAAATGTTCATCACAGCTGAAAATCTGCTGCTGCTGCCACACCGCGATGATATTCTAAAATTCCTTGTTATCACTGTCAGTTTGCATCCACGAGATTTATCAAGATTCTAAACGTTGCATTTGTAGACACTCAAATTTCGAACAAGTTTATGCAATTTTCCAATGTCTCCTAAAAAAAAAACAGGTAATCATTACCGCGATCGACACCTCTAATCTAAACCCTTTAATAAATAAATTTAATAATTTGTTTTTAGTTACATATGTACTTGATTCAATTCGTTCATGAAAAATGTTTGGCATAATAGATTAGATTTATTATTACCAAAATATTTAGAATATTTAACAGATCGTACAAATAAAAATGATTCATAAAGATAAGAACGTGAAGAAGTTAAAATAATTGGAAAACTATCTATTGGTATTAAAACAATGATTGGAGCATCAGAATCATTAACACGCACATTTGTTAGACCAAAACATGATACATTAACAGGTATAAGTTATAAATATTCACGTGGATCAAATTGTTCACCATCAATTGTTTCCTATGAAGATTCAATGAGGTTAATATTTCATTTAATTCCAAAAGAAAAATTTTAATATTTTTATTTTCTAGTCATTTTATTGATGATCGAACAAACGCTAAGGCTTAAGATGGTGATAAACATAAAAAAGCATCTGAAGTTCGTTGGTCACGTGATACACTTCTATTTGTAATATCAACATTTGCTCATTTTTCAACGCAACATTTAAAAGAATTAATTAAATTAATAAATGATCGAACATTACGTATTCATGAAGCACTTAATGCAAAATCTCATACATGTCTTGCTAATATGGCACATGCATTACTTGAATTAGATGGTTATGATTCTATAACAATGTCATATCGAGGTATACAAAATTATTTTCAAAAATTATTACCATGAACTAATTGGAGTCAAGAACAATTACGACCAGCATTAAATCTTTTATTAAGACGTATTGATCGAATGTTTTCTAAAATATGTAACAAAAAACAATGAAAAAAAGTAAAGATTGAAATAATAGGAGAATAAATATTTGATATATTTTTTTTGACTTTTAACGTTATTTTGATTAGGAAACAACAGCAGGAATTTTAAATGGAATTTATTTAACTATTGATCGTTATCCATATATATGGCTTATTTTCCTAATCTCAAAGTATAAAATAAAAATCTTTTTGTAAAAATGATTTTATTTTTATATAAATTAGGCATTTATTTCGGGATGTATTTCACTTGTATTAAATGAAAATGTCTCAAAATTCAGTCATAGTGTACTATGTTTAGATACACCAACTTTTCCAAAAGAATTTTCTCGAGTAGTTATTAAACTTGTTGAAAGATATTTATTAGCAATTAAAGTAAATTAATATGTAAAAATATTTCATAATTTTCATTTTATCTATACAGAATCAACCAAATTTAGAAGCATTAACTGGTAATAGTTGGACATTTCCAAGTATTTCATCAGTAATAAATTATTTATTACATTTTCTTTTACCATTAATGTTTTGGACTGATAGTGAACGAAAATATGCATCAAAAAGGGTGTGAGTGTGGGTTTTCATCTGTTTACCCATACCCATACCAAAACCCACTCACACCCACACCCAACACCATCGAAATCAACAGAAAAAATATTAAATGGTTTAATGCAAGAATTAAATCAATTAAAAGCGGAATTAGAAGACAAATGTTTAATTACAATAATGATTTAATAACAAAAAATATTGGAAATTCTGTAGCCGTAGTAATGACGACTACAAGAGAAATGAGTCGTACAAGTTCAGCAGATGGAAAAAAGAAAATTATTTTATTGAGAGCACTACAACGAAGAAAACCTGATGATATTCCACTTATTCACCTATCATCATGTCGTTCGCTCTTTGCATGGACTTTTTCGATTGAAGTTTAAGAGCATATTTCATTATTCAGTAGGAATAACTTTTCTTTTTCACAGTTTATTTTATTTTTTCTTATTTAGATAAATCAAAATCATTATTTCCTTATGAACCATGTTCAGCTGGTACTGAAAAAGTTCAATTTGATACTGGAGTACCTGAAAAAATAAAAGATCGTGATGGTAGTACTGGTATATCCGCTGCTACAAGTGATGAGTGATCAGCTGGCAGTCGAACAACAAATACTCTTCCTATTCGAAGACAACAATCAAATGATAGTAGTTTAAGTGCATTCCTAAGAAAAAAAAATTCGAGTTAAAAAGACATTAGATATTCTTGAAACTTACCATGCAACATATTGAATTTGATCAGACAGTAAGATTTTGTCTTGAAACTTTCAAAATTAATATCCGATTTGATTTAATTAGCTGGAATATCTGACATACCCGTTCAATAGAGAGAAGATTTAACATTAAAGAACCAGCGACTCCTATTTTATTTGGCAAATTTATTTGTTTGATCATTTCTTCAACCATTTTATTGAATTTTGATGATAGATACTCCACGTCGTCAATCATCTTCAAATCAAAATCCACCTTCTCAATTATCATGTTCAATAACCGTTGCTGGTGATCAAAGCCTATCAATCACTCGACCATTTCAATATACAACGGAAGAAGATGATATCGATCAATCAATGATAAATAAAGAAACTGAGCCTAAATTACGTACATTTCGTAGCTGACAACGAGATACAACATATTTAGATAAATCTCGATTAACAAAAGGGTGTGGGTGTGGATAAAAGAAGTACTACACACACACCCATACCTACAATCACCCTAAGAGTGAAAATAAGGGATTAGATACAATTTTAATGGGTTAAGTATAGAAATAAGGGATGAGATATAGTTTTAAGGGATTAAGTATAGAAATAGAGGATTAGATATAGTTATAAGCGATTAAGTGTAGGAATAAGGTGTTGAGTATAGGTATAGGTATACGTATAGAATTAAAGGTATGGCGAAGTCGATGAGGCTAATTGTAGTAATGTAGGCGTTGGCACAATGTTCTTCGTGCGAAAACTTTTTTATGTTTCATGAAAAAGTTTCACACGAAACCTTGCCTATGAAACCTTTTTTTGCGGTTGTCCAGAAGTGGTTTGATGCGAAACATTTTCCCTATAAAACCAAGAAAAGGTTCTTCACGCGGATACAGGGGAAGAATCTTTTTTGGTTTTGTGAAAAACCATTTCTGTCTAGAGTGATTGGCTTCAATTTGAATAATCACAAAAACTTGTTTTTTTTTGTAGAATAGCGTATCAACGTTAATCTTCACAGAAAAAGGTTTGCTTTTGAGTTTATACTAGAGTCCTGTGAAAACAAATTTTTCCGCTCCTGTTCTGTAAGGTGTGGGTGCGGATTAGTGCATCTGTTAGTATGAGCCTTCATTTAAACCACACCGACATCTTTATGAAAACGTAGCCGAAATGTCGGGCTATCGAGTTCACTTTGAACCATTTTCTGTTGTATTGTATTGTCTTGTCGTAGGAAAGTACACATTATCTGTCTATTCCACTACCTATGAGTTCATTTTTAATTATTTCTGGAACCACTATTGTGTCGAAATCTTACTCAAATGATCTGAATTTAGTGTCGAAGTATTTGCCGACTCAAGGTCATTTATTTCGAGTATGATAATATTCGATTGGTTACAGTAAATCCAATGTTCCGAATTAATCCCTGATGTGGACCAATCCTTTCTATTGTAATTGTTTTTGAAAATCAGAATATGACTTTAAATTTGTTAAAACGGGTGTGATAATATTCTCTATCAACTGGAGACAACAAACTGCTGAAGAATTAGATGAAATCAAAGACTACGCATATAAGTCACAAAAGGATTAATATCACGAGAAACGAGGTTAAACTATGAATCACATTGTTGATATCATGTTAACTAGCGAAAATGTAAATAGTAAAACTGATATTTGCAAACATTATAAAAAATATGGAAATACTTACGGCTTTTGATTTCTAGATTACTCGTTAATCTTAAGTTTATTTGTAATCTTACAGACGAATATTTTTTCACGATGTCTTCACAAGCCCAAGAACAGAATGGTTCATTGGAAATCACGCGTGATTTAAGTAAAATATCGCTTGATGGGGACAAATCGAGCAATTTCCAAGTTACGGCAGGTAAGAAAAGTGCACTCTGTCACCTAATGTTGAATACCGTTTTTCATATTCTCAGAACCTTCGCCTATTCCTTCCAACCATCATGGCGAACAGGTCGATTCAAACGAGACTGATACACGAAAACTCACAAATAAAACAACAACTGCAGAAGTCAACACTTCGAATACGGTAAGGTATTTATTTTTCTAGCGGAGGCTGACACAACTAACTGCGCACGCTTTTCATCAAGAATTTGTCTTATAGGTAGAAAGAAAACCTAGAAGGAAAATGTTCATAGACGAGAGAAGATTTCTTGATTTATATAGTGACAAGCCGCATTATTATAAAGGATGACGACTATTTGGGAACGATGAAGCTGTTTTTACACGAATTAAAACTATGTTTCCTGCGATGTCATGCTAATCTTTCACCTTCTGTGCCAGCTTTCACTTTGAAGCAGTCTGGAACTTTGAAAACACATCTAATTTCTAAAGATTGCAGGAATTATGAAAAAGAAATGGAGTTTCTTACAAAAACATAGGAAAGTCATTAGGTCTTAGTTCGGTCTAGGCAGACAAGATTTCTGAAAACCGCGCTTCAACACCATAAGATTTGTTCTATTTGGGCGTTTCATCGTGTGTCTGGTAAAATAATTCCAAAAATTTCTAAAAAGTGAAGAATGAATGGCGATAGGACCGTTTTTCATCTCTCATACTTTTTGCATAAAAACTACCTAGACACAAGAAAGCACTCATGTGGAACATAGTGCACGACTCAGCTTTGGAAGAATCATCTAATGGATTTTGGTTATCCTTACTCAGCCCTTCGCTGCCTCAATTATTAATCGACAATATTTTTGCTCCTAGTTATTGGAGTAGCCACATCACTCGACGCTCAATTTCAGTAATTATTAATATCTTCTAAATATTTCACAATAATAACGTTTAACTCGACTAAATTAACTTTTGTTGTTAGGCTTATGTACCGACAAACACTTAGTGTTGATTGTGAGAAGTTATTAGGAACAGGTTTGAATCAGTCAAGCATGCTTTTATACGTAAAATTGGATGATCTATCTAATGGATATAAAATGATGATTGCTAAAGCTTAAAATTCAGCCATATTTGGCCTGTAGACCAAACACATGGAGACAAACTGCTGGTTGCTTACATATTGGTACCTTTTCTTGTCAATAATCTGTTCTTGGTTCCATCTTTGTTGTGCATGTTTCGATGAAAATTTTTAAACAGATTCTGACAATGAGTCCGAAAGTCAAAAGAAGCATTCATTGACTGTTTCTGCATGAATTTCAACACGTCGTACAAAATAGATGACCGTCTTCGATGAAAATTTTGAGCTTTATAGATCTACTTATACTAAGAACTTTAATAAAAATCTTTTTAAGAAGCTTTTATTTTGACGGAGGTATATCCAAAATGCTTTACACAGTAAAGACCAAAAGAATGCAGAAAGCTTTTGACGGGTGGCACACTGGCTGTGACTGTAGATCATCTTCATACCTTACGCTGCACCCATATCCACACTGAGTGCGTACTTGATGTCGTCACTATTAAGTACTGCTGAATTGTAATTACACAATGGCAGCATCTATGGAAGGTAACAATAGTCTAAGTATAATTTGCTTTTCTATTTTTTGTGCAAAAACAGAGATCGTTATCTCATTAGATTTTCTTGCTTCGATTATCTTTTATAAATTTTTTCTACTACCAAAATTAGCTTTATAAAGATGTAAATGATGAAAATATACGTGGCAGATGTATTTAAACATTTTATATCTTATGTA
This sequence comes from Rotaria sordida, assembly GCA_905250125.1. Classification (NCBI taxonomy): domain Eukaryota; kingdom Metazoa; phylum Rotifera; class Eurotatoria; order Philodinida; family Philodinidae; genus Rotaria; species Rotaria sordida. The sequence goes on along the minus strand of CAJNOL010001983.1, from coordinate 7,644 downwards.
GGTTGCAACGGCGTCTGCTACAGAAGAGAAACAAGAATTCAGCTTTATTAATATTGAAAATCAATTTTGGAAAAATATTGATGAAGGTAGTAAAAAAGAGTTGTCAAAATTAAAGACAAAAGTTGTTGGGTGCTTGGAAAATACGTCTTCGGAGTTAAAACGGTATGAAAAATCGATTGATCTTACGATGTATACATATGGATTCATAGTGCAACATTTATATGAAGTTCTGCAATGCAAATTAAACCATCGCAAATGTAAAAAGAATCTAGTTGCACGTTATATTATGAACTACCAGAGTTCTATAAAAAATGAAGAGGTAATTTTGAAACACTGAAGTAAAGAACTACTGTAAAAGTCATTTTATTCTTTTAATGGAACCATTAAAATCAAGAAAAACATAAAGTCAAATAATTAAGCAAGCTTTTCCGAATAGTTCTTTAGTCATCGTCAGACCTATGACTAGCCACTTAAACGCTCATTTGTACAACTTTTTCCATGGCCTTTCCGTGTACTTTAAAATATAAACATCAAAACCACGAGTTCTCTACTTGCTGATGATAGGAGTATCATGTTAAAATCTTGCACAATTTTTGAAGTATGTTAAGACTTCTTTAAAAGTAAATTTCTGAATTTTCCAAAAGTTTCTCGCCATCACAATCAGCACAATACATAACAATAATCAATATATTAAAGCAACCTCAGCCTACGTCTTCGAGACATTCTGGAAATAGATGCGTAGTTTTTCGAAATTACTAGGAAATTTCAACAATTGCTAAAATTTCCTTTTAATTTCCTAAATTATCGAAAAACTCCAGAAATTTCTCTTTTTCCTAAGGTAGGAGTTTTCTTCTTCTTTTTACAAGTATTCATATGTTCAGAAAAATATTTGTTTAGAAATTTCGGTAAAAAACTGAAGTTTACTATTAATTTCCGAAATTACAATTTAATTTCTGAAATTTCGCGTTTTCTTACGATAAAGTTCTTTTCTCTTTTGTATATACCTATTAATATGTTTGGAAAAGTACTCACATAGAGTTTGATAAATAGTGAAATTTTCTTTTGCGAATGTCTAAACGTTGCTGCATATTTTAAATTTTTCTGTGCGTTACTTTTAAAGCTGTACTTAGCAAAATACAATGATTTTTACAGCAGTCCTTTTTTTCCTTCTGTAAAAATTATATATCACTGATTCAAGTATTTGTTTAGGACCTGCTAAATTGTGACAGATTGGCAGAAACTATTAGGTATTTTGGTCGCGAATTTCTATGGGGAAGTAACTATGATGGATCTGAACACGCTCGACAGCCAGGTAATTGCTTGCTATTGCGAAGAGGTTACAGCCCGTTGAAATATGAGACAATACCAGGTGAAAAATTGGAAGACCCTGAAGCTATACTTCTCTTACTACTGGAAATTGCACGTCGTCGTGTTAATGATCCTCACCGTAACAGGAACGCTGGTGGCTTGACAGATCAATTTTCAGATTTACCAGTGGGGCTTGGTATTGCTATGGCATTTACACTTATCGAAGAAAAAAAAATAAAATTCGAAAAATTTTGGAAGAAGGATGAACCTTATCATATGTTTTCTGATGATGAAGAAAGTCGCCATAAAGCTTTTACGAACATTGCTGAATGTTATGCGAAAAATCTTGCATCGTGGAAATCCAAAGAAGAGCAAGCAAAGGATCTTTCAAAACTCATGGAAAACTTCTACGGTAAATCATCAGGTAAACTACTTAAAAAAGTGTGTGGATGTGGTCGGTGTAAGCGTGATTCTAAGAGTGTAGGTGTCGGTAGTAAGTAAAAAGAAAATAAACGTTCACATCTATACCGTTACCTCTCATGCACACTCGCACTCGCACCCCCGCCCTAACTTCACAGCGATATGAGTCTTCCTAATTGTACTACGTTGGAAATAATTATTTTGTCAGGGGAGCAACACTTTGGTTTCAAATACTATAAACAATGAAGTTTGTACCAAATGAAAGCTAGTGAAAAATGGGATCTAGGAGTATAATTGGCTATTCATAATATGATAATGGCCTATTGAATTACGGAAAGTATCAAAATTTAAACACATAACTGAACATTTCCGCGGGCAGCCAACCACTAAACTATCAGGTTTTTTGTCTTTCACACTTTATAGAGCTCTCTTCGCTGATCATTTTCATACACAAAAATTTAAGTTTGCTTAGTAAAGAACGACACTAGAGTCAAAATACTCGTAAACATATCAGCTCTATCAAGCATAGCAGCTTGAGATTGTCAGCATTTTGGCCCTAGCATCGTTCTTTATTGAGCAATTTTAAAATTTCTGTGTACGAAAATGATCAGCGAAGAAAGCTCTATAAAGTGTGAAAGACAAAAAACCTGATAGTTTAGTGGTTGGCTGCCCGCGGAAATGTTCAGTTATGTGTTTAAATTTTGATACTTTCCGTAATTCAATAGGCTATTATCATATTATGGATGGCCAATTATACTCCTAGATCCCATTTTTCACTAGCTTTCATTTGGTACAAACTTCATTGTTTATAGTATTTGAAACCAAAATGTTGCTTCCCTGGCAAAATATTATTTCCAACCTACTCAGTCACAGAAGATTCTTCAAAAAACCGCGTTAAAACATGTTAAAATTTCGTGAAAACGCCGTTTTAACGATTTCTTTAACGCATTAGAACCCGTTAGAGATACCTAGCATTTTAAAATGCGCAAAATTATCATAAATTTATGCGTTTTTACTCGTTCATACCGTAAATCTTACCAGTTTTATTCCATTGAATGCTTAGATGCGTATTAACGCAGAAATTTCAGTAAAAATACATACTTTAACGCGAAATTTTTCCAAACGAGTTTTATGTTCAATAATCAATCGTTATTCCTTGTTATTTTTTCAAAGCAATTAAACACATTTAACGAAATCGTCTCTTGAGATTAGTCTAAATTCAGAAGCTTTATTTCAGTAATCCAGTGAGATAAGTTCTTCAAAAAATCGCGTTGGAACTCGTTAAAATTGCGTAAAAACGCCATGTGAACGATTTTTTTAACGCGTATTAACGCATTAAGAATCAAGAAATTCTTTATCATACGTAAATTTTTTCCTAAGACCCCTCAAAAAAGTCGCTTTTCGTCAGAATGATCGAAATTAAGATAAATATAGGGAAAGATAGCCTGTGATCTGATCTTTCACAAGCGACAAAAATTTTTACTCAGCACTCCGTTTTTTTCCGAAAATTTTTGAAGATTTTCGTCACCCTCTATTCAAAAAATACGCTATTTTTGAAAAAACCACAAATCTTATTCGTTTTTCTCGTTTTATAGGTTTTCGATCGCATCTCCAAGAATTCTCGAGGGACCTTCATTGTAGCCAATAACTTTTTTTGTTTGAAAGCTCATGTTTAGGGCTAGGGACTCTCGTGGTCCTTTTTTCAAAATGAGCATTTTTATTAAACCCCGATGCAGAATAGAAGCCCACCCCCTGAGTTAAAATTCTCCGTTGAAAATCGAGGTTCATTTTATGAAAAATGAACTAAAACCGATGAAAAATGAAAGAACCAACATTTCTCTATCAAATAACGCAAAAACTGGCACCGGAACATGCTTTGTTACCAAGTTATAGCTTGCGGAACAGAGGCACCCCCCATGGGCTTCTATTCTGCAGGGGGGGTTTATTATATAAGAAACTACCTGTATAGAAACAACGCCATTTTTTAGGATTTTTTTGAGTCATTGAACTTGTCATCTCCTTTCTTCGCTTAAAAAGTAAGAATTTGAAAAGAAAAGGTCACGATAGTCTCTAGCCCTAAACACGAGCTTTCAAAAAAAACAATTCAAATGTATAGAACAAATGCCCATAGAGATTTCTTGGAGACCAAATGAACTATTTTTTGATCCTTGTTTGGTGAATATGTGTGTCATATATCGTGATATAGGGCTGAAAATTTTCTCATAGCCTTCTCACACCAGCCCCAACATATTCTGAAAGTTTCATGCAATTTGGATGTTCCTGGTCTGAGATCAATTTTTGAGGGAGGAAGAGTCTCAATATACGCATTTTTACTTGGTTTACTGCTAATTTCTATTGATTTTGACCCCTTCATAAAGTCAAACACGTTTAAACGCAAGAATTTCGAATGCCAAAATGCGTTTTTAGCCGTTTTACGTTGAACACAATTTTCTGTCTTTTGATGTTTAACTCGTGTTAATATGTTTCAATAGTTATGTTATTGTAAAAAAATAGCACTCTCCATCTACAAGAAGTGACTAGTATAACTACAATGCTTATTTTTCATGTATGACAGAGGATTTATATATATATAGATGGCGCTGCAAATTTTTTTTAGTCAAACATACTCTTAAGCTGTTTTCTTTATCGATTAATTTGAATTCTTTCTGAGAAATGATTCGAATCGAGATAGAATAACACTGAAATTGTTTAAAGCTAGAAAAAAAGTTGTAATCACCGCTAGAAGTTCTTATCCGCTATACTGATCGTAATGCGCGCAAGTGTGCGACATTTCTGTTTGTCTTATTGAGATGTAGTATTTTTTTCAATTAAGTAGAACAAATCAATGTCAGTTCATCTTTCTATTCTTTGCGCAGTAATTTGAATTTCTTTTACTTCCCTCTTATTTGGAATCAATTCTTTTAGCTTTTCATTTCTATTGAAGTCTGTAATATGATAAATTTTTTTGCGACGCATTGTGTTTTTCTTCTCATAGGCCGCTAAACGCTAATATAATAGTTGATAGATCGATAATTCGAAATACATGTCTTAATACGAGTCAGACTTTACATTTTTAGTAACATGAATAGGAATCTTGTATTCTGCTATAAATAACACAGTTATACGTTAAGGAGTGAACCTTGACAAACAGCTTAGTGTTTCGTTTTTCTATTTATCGTGTAGAGAAAAAAAAAGAGTTTTTTATTTCTTTAGTTTTTCTTTTAACGTCAGCAGAAATCAGGAAGAAGCGAATAGTCATACCAAGATGCCATTTGTAAGTGTTGAGTATATGTGTAGTGTTTAATAAATTGTGGATTTTTTTAAAATATGCTCCGATTATATAAAATTGAACAGATATAGAAAATATATGTTCAACAATAACATCTCATCTATCATCCAAAACTCATTTTACTCAACTGACATCAATATTAAGAAAGTGAGCCATTAGACAACATGTTGAAATATGTTTATCAAATTTACATTGTATTTTTTTCCATTATACATTTATCTCAGCTATGTAAAACTCCACGTTCACAGCAAATTTAGAATTACATTTCAAAATAACAGAATAACAAAACGATTTGCAATCACAGATGTTTCTCTCATTATTAATCGAAACACAGTGGACAACGCATTGATAAACATATTTTAACATGTTTCCTAATAATGCTCTTCTTCAACACTGATATGAATTTGATACAATCAATTTTAGATGATAGTCTAGATGATGCTCTTAAATTTATATCTTGTATGTCTGTTCAATTTTGTCTTCGAAAAGTGTAAACAAGAAATTCAACAAGGCTCAAAACTTATGAAATAATCTTAACACATGTTATGTCCACAAAAAATAGTAGTTAGACGAGGTAGTAACGGTAAAATAACTTTTTTTCGCATATCGTTTCCGATTAGAAAGAGTTTTATTTTTAAACTGAATGTATCCCATGAGAGAACAATCAGGTTCCATATAACGAAGTTATTTGAGGGATAGTTTCGATGAGTTCTTAGTTGTTTTAATTATGTTGCCACCTTATAACAATGGGTTCTAAGTTACACTTTGGTCTATGGAACTGTATAAGATATCCAGAAATTTTTTGAGCATTAAATTTTTGCAAAGTTCCATGGACCAAAATTGACTAAGAAGTTATTGTTATAAGGTGATAACACAATTAAAACAATTAGGAACTCATCGAAACTATCCCTTAAATAACCTCGGTTTATGGAATCTGATTGTTCTCTCTTTGGATACGTTCATTTCAAAAATAACACGCGTAAAAACATAACAAATATCTTAAACGAAAATAAAATCGTAAAAAGTGCACATTTAAACACGTTCAAAACGCGTTAAATTTTTGAACGGGTTTGTGCTCGTTTAGAAGCTCGAACGTATTTAAATGTGCTCTTTTTACGATTTTAGTTTCGTTAATACTTCGACGCGTTTTTATGCGTTTTATTTTCATGGCTTGTCTGACTGAGTAGTAGATAAATGTCTGGCAGTGCATGACAGTCGTGTAACCAAGATTTCCGGTTATTGAAGCGATATGGGCTGTGGATGCGGGTGCTACCGAAGCATAGATTCATAGTCACATCTACTGCTATCTTCTCACACCCACCCACAACCCTTTGAATTCTGACTCTAAATTCCAATATCGTATTCTATGTTTATTCGAATGTGACAAATTAAGACTCATGTTTCAACTAAATTTCAATTTTGATTTTCTCGGAATAATACACTTCTTGATTGAATTCTTTGTACTGATTTTTAACAGCATACTTTAAAAACATGTTCAGCATCCAAAACAATGGCTTAGTATGCAGTAATCTATGCTTTGTTTTTTCTCATTTTTGCAAAAGTAAAAATACAAAACGGCGACCATAAATTTTGACATTATAAAATATAGCTAAACATACACATTATTGTTTAGACTTGATCAGGTATGACCCTTTCAAAAGGTGGAATATTATTACATCGGGCGACGGAATCAACATGGACATGGCATCAAGCATATTGAAGACATTAAGCAAATGGCTTGATAAATATGGAATGGAAAATCAGAAAAAATTTGTCAATAAAGTCCGTGAATGGCTTAAAGAGATCTATTATGATACGTGGGCGGTATCTATTGCTTACAATGACATTTGTAGCTCTTACGAACCTGCTGACGACTGTTACTTCGAGGTCAAAGAAAAAGAACTCAAATGGGCAATTACAATTTACAAACAGTACACTGATTAAAAAAACCATAGAATAATAAACTCCTAAAAGATATTGTTATAGTGATTTTGCATATTTGCAGAGCCATTCTTTAATGTCATCTTCTATATTCATTCATCTTCTTCGATCTCTGTTGAAATCTTCTCTTTTTGTTCTTCTTACACATAATATATATATTGTTTTATGGTTTCTTTTCTTTGATTCAATAAAATAAAGATGCTAATTAAATATACATCAGCACATAGGATGTGGGTGTTGGTGTGGATCTTCTGTTGCACGACACCAACACCCACAATCACGCCACCCGCACCTACATCGACACTCACACTCACACCCAACCATCGAAAATGTCGACAAGTTTGAATATCTGAGAGGGTGTGGGTGTGGAGTAGGGGTGGCACTTTAACTTTACTTTAAAAGTTAAAGTTAAAGTGGCACTTTAAACTTTAAACTTTAATTAAAGTGAAACACTTTAAACTTTAAACTTTAATTAAAGTGAAAAATTTTACAACTTTAAACTTTAATTAAAGTTTAAAGTAAAATACTTTAAAACTTTAAACTTTAATTAAAGTAAAAGTTTTAGCACTTTAACTTTAACTTTTTTTTTAAAGTCCATGCGTTTGTGTCATGCCATACTGTAGAGGTACCCTAGGTAGAGGTGTCGCGTTAGCATTAGCATTAGCGTTAATTAATGCTAATACTAA